>VWZV01017424.1:17905-86148 GCA_013397155.1 Irena cyanogastra | reverse complement strand
GAAGGAAGGAAGGAAGGAGCTGAAAATGGATGAGACGGGGAAGGCAAGTTTGAAGGATAAATACTTAAAGCTGAAAACACTCTTGACAGCTTTTCAGAAACAGAAAATGCTTTTCCTTTTGGAAAAGCATGCAGCCATGGAACTGTACCGTGGGTTTTGAGCTTGTCAGTCATTTTGTTGATCTTCCTCTCCAGCCGGGCGTATCTGGCAAACTCATCCATCATACTGATGGTGGCAAGCTCCTGCTTCATGGTCTGGATCTCAGCTCTCATCTGGGACTCCTGCTCTGCATCCTTCTGTAACAGCCTGGATATCTGAGAAGTGAAGGAAATTATCAATTCCTGATCCAGAATCCCACTGATTTACTTTAGTGTGTATAAAGCATTATCTCAAAAGCCTCCCATAAAAAAGGCCCTTTTGTTGAGATGCAGGAAATCCTTGGGTGACAAGAGAACAAGTGACAAGATGAGAGGAAACAGCCTCAAGCTGGACTCAATGATCTTGAAGGTTTTTTCCAACCCAAATGATTCTGTGATCATTCCCATTTCCAGCTCCAGCAGACAAGTATTTCAACATTTTCTCCCCTCCTTTTACTTTCCAAATTTCTTTTCTCGAGGCACCACCTGCTTGTCAGTTCATGAACTCTGTTTTCCATAGAAATGAGGGCACAAAGGACACAAAATCTTTTTCTGGCTGTTTCTTAGCAAATCATTCCAGCTTCCCCAAGACACATGTAATCTATTTCCCCATGGATGCTGTTCTCAGGCCTGCAGTCAGTGAGAGCTTTAACACCATCTTCAGTCTCAAACCACAGCAGAAAGCTGAGCAGAAATCTTCATAAAAATCTTAGAATATCCTGAGTTGGAAGGGACCCATAAGGAATTGAGTCTCACTCCTGTCCCTGCCCAGAGCCCCAACAATCCCCCCTGTCCATCCCTGGCAGCGCTGGCCAAAGGCTCCTGGAGCTCTGGCAGCCTCAGGGCCGTGCCCATTGCCTGGGGAGCCTGGGCAGTGCTAGCACCATCTGGGGGAGGAACCTTTCCCTAAACCCCAACCTAAATCCCTCCTGGTCCAGCCCCAGAGCTCCCTGGGTGCTATCCCTGTCGCAGAGCAGAGATCAGAGCTGTCCCTCAGGAGGAGCTGCAGGCCCAGCGTCAGCCTCCTCCAGACTGAACGAACCAAATGCCCTCAGCCTCTCCTCATATGGCTGTTTCATCACCCATCTCCAGCAGCACTGAGTTCAGCTTCCCAAACTGCTGAGGGTGATTTAAGCCTTAAAGGATTTTTGTCCATTTTTGAACAGTGCACACTGATCTCTGTGCCAGTGAAGTTATTTCTATGGTAGAGCAGAGCAACATGGATTTCAGCATCTTTGTACACACGTGAGTTTATCTGCCAGTCACAGAGTTTATTTGTCCTCAATTCTATTATCCACGCTTCCACAGGAATGCTTCAGACCAGAACAGGGGCACCCTGATTAGTCATTGAGACTTAAGGTTTATTCCTACAACGGCTCAGCTCCTTAATTGCCATATCCACTGATATCCCATCTCAACAATGGGTATGTCCATCTGTTGAAAACAGGCAAGACTGAGCAAAGCTGTCCTTCCTATCCCGGCAAACTGCGAAGCTGTGGATGCCCCATCCCTGCAGGAGCTCAGGAGCAGACCGGACGGGGCTTTCAGCAGGCAAGCCCAGGCAAGGTTGGAAGTGGATCGTCCTTAAGGTTCCTCCCAGCCCGAACCATTCCACGATTCCGTGATGCACCCTAAGGGCTGGACGCTCAGAGCATCACTGAGCACACCGGTAACTCATCCCCAGAACTTCAGCGCCCGGTGGAACCGGGGCTGCGGGAGCCGCCCAGCCACGGGGCTGTGTCCCACCATCTGCGGCATCAGCTTCTCCTCCCCAAGGCCGGCAGCAGGACCAGACCCTGCCCGTCACAGCCGGGGCCGCGGGAGGGGCTCCAGGAGCGCTCCTGACCCGGCACCGCTCCCCGCGCAGTTCCCCCATGTGCTGAGGGGACCCCCTTAACGCCCCGCCGGCTTCCTGAGGCCCCCTCCCCGCCATCCTCCGGCTCCCCCCTCCCGCTTCCCCAGCAGCGCCATCACTCACGAGGGAGGAGCAGGAGGGCAGGAGGATCTTGAGCGCGTTGCAGAGGAACACGGCGCTGAGCACCAGCAGCCAGGCGCTGCTCTCCGCCATGGNGCCCCGCTGACGCGCCGTGTGTGTTGCAGGTGACGGTGGCGGACGGGGACGCCCCCGAGGAGGTAAGGAGCGGGCAGGGCGGCGGGGCAGGCGGGGCTGCCCCCGGCCCGCCCGCCCCTCACGCCCTTCTGTATTTCTCTCTCTCTCTCTCCCTGTGTCTGTGTGTGTCTCCCGCCCGCAGCCCAAGCGGCGATCGGCGCGGCTCTCCGCGGTAAGTGCCGAGCGGCGGGGCCCTGCCGGGATGGGCGGGAGGCCATGCCTGGGACGGGTCCCCGAGGGCTGGATCCCCGCCTGACTTGTTCTCTCTCCTCAGAAACCCGCGCCTGCCAAAGCAGAGCCGAAACCTAAAAAGTTACCGGCAAAGGTGAGAGTGAGCTGGAAACGGGGAGTGAGCGGAGGTGGTGCTCGGGGGCATCCTGTGTGGTGTCCTCGGTGCACCGTGCTGGAATGGTTTTGTTCCTTGTGGGAACACTCTCTTGGCTGAAGTGTTGTTTTGATGTGCTTTTGCCAGTATTTACAGGTACTTTCCATCACTGTGGATGAAGATCCTCGTTAAGCTCCAGGCACTGCATGGAAGCGTGGGCAGGGATCCATGCGTGTTACATTGTGGTTTGGTATTGGGTGGAACTACCTGAGTGTCAAAGCAGCTGTGTGTTAGGACATCAGGAGGAATTTCTTCACAGAAAGGCTGGTCAGGCATTGGAAAAGCTGCCCAGGGAGGTGGTGAAATCACCATCCCTGGAGGTGTCCAAGGATAGGCCTGGATGTTGCTTCTCTGCCCTGCTTGACAGGGTGGTGCTCAGTTAAAGTATCTTGGAGGACTTTTCCAAACAGAATGATTCTGTGTATAGCGTTGTATTTCATCTCTGTAACAAGGGGGATTAAAATACACCTACTGATGTTCTAAAGCAGTGTGTTAGGACAGGGAAAAATTGTATTTGCCATTTAAAAACCACCTAAACTTCCATTCATGTAGGTAAGCTTTCAGGTATTTGTGTGTGTGTAAGAAAGTGGGTTTGTGTGATCTTTGAATTTTTCAGCACAGCTTTCACAGTGAAAATAAGTGAGGTGTAAAATTCTTTTGTTTTTGGGAGAATTAAAAATGGTCTTGTGTCTGTTAGCTTGCTGCTGTTTGTGTTGTTAAGTGTTCCTTTGTCATCATAAGCTTTTCTTCATGATGTATTTATTAAGAGCTTTGGGGTGACCTCTGTGGCCTTTTAGTACCTGGAGGGAGTGGATAAGAGACAATTGCCAAGGGCTGCAGGGACAGGAGCCAGGGAATGGCTCCCAGTGCCAGAGGGCAGGGCTGGATGGGATCTTGGCAATTAGGAATTTTTCCCGGGCAGGGGCTGGGATGGAATTGCCAGAGCAGCTGGGGCTGCCCCTGGATCCCTGGCGGTGCCCAAGGCCAGGTTGGACATTGGGGCTGGGAGCAGCCTGGGACAGTGGGAGGTGTTGGGGATTGGATGAGATGATCTTTAAGATCCCTCTCAACCCAAACTGCTCTGTGGGTCTCTAATTTCAGATAAAGTCATAATCTTTGCAGGCTTGCTGATGTTTTCATTGCATTAATCCTATTGAGCAGTTACTGATGAGGAATCCTCCTTCATTCCAATGGTTTGAGTATCAGTGTGTTCCCACTCTCAGAGCTGTAAGCCTAAAGAATTCGGAGAAGCTTTCCAATGCTACCAAGTTGGAATTTCTTTTTTTTTTTTCAGTGTCTGTGATGCATCTGCACTTATTGCTGCTCATTGATGTTGACTGGCATGTGTGATACTGAGTTTCTGCTTATAACTACTTCAAGCTATTAATTAATAAAGATTTTTTTATTTGATTCATCAAAAAATCCCCTTCTTTGCATCAATTTTATCAGTTTTTAAAATTTCCTCACAGTATTTTTTTTAGTTGTGAGAAGTTTGCTCATTATGGAGTTACTTGGTGGGCTTTTAAAATGAATATTAATGAAGAAATATATATTTTGGCATTCAAAGTATAGAAGTCAGTGTGTTGCAATTATGTAATTCTGAAATATTTTGTAATTCGGTGATCGGGGTTGTTGGTATCTTAGCAAATCCATCTTGGTTTTCTGTGCTTTTTATTATTTTCAAGGTTTACTTGGAAGGTCATAACAATTGACTTACTGGAAATGTATTTCATTGTAGGATAAATCCGAGGACAAGAAAGCTCCATCAAAGGGGAAGAAAGGGCCTAAAGGAAAACAGACAGAAGAGACAAACCAAGAGCAGACAAAGGACAACCTGCCTGCAGAAAATGGGGAAGCTAAAACTGAGGAGGTGAAGTCTGGAGGGCTGGTTTGGGTTTTACCCTTTGCTGTTACTGAGAAGTTGGGGTTTTTTGCTCCAAAAGTCTCTTGACAAATGAAATATTCTTTTTCTTGGGCCTGGAAAGAGTCTTGAATCAAAACCCAGATCTAATTTGAGCAAAGTTGAGGTGACACTGACAGACACTGCTGGGAGTAGGGACAGGTTGGTGCCAGGACAAAGTACAATTAATTTATGTACAATTACATTACATTACAAAGTACAATTAATTAACAATTAATGAGTTGTTGTTGCTGGATAAGTGACTGTGCCAGGTGAGTTTTGGCTGCACCACAGTGCCAGAGTGGCCCTGGGGCTGAACTTTTTGGAGTCATTGCTCAGGTCACTTACAGCAGCCTCCAGTATGTATTGTATTCCTGGAATGCAGACATAAGCCAGTTACAAATTTAGGCCAAGATGTGCAGGGAAAGCAGAGCCTCTTACCAGGGCAAGTGGATGAAACACAGGTGTGGTAACAGCCTGGAGTTGGTGTCAGGTGGCTGTGACAGTGAATGTCCCCTCATTCTGAGGAGTTCAGTGGAATATTTTGGTTTTAGGTAAATGATGGGGTTTGGTGGGCAAGGAGGTACAGGATAGTACTTCAGGAGGATTTACTCTGGGGTAACAGTTTGTCATTTGCAAGCTTGCAGTGTGAAAAAGTTGTGCTCTAACTATGAGTTCTTCAGCTGACTCAGCTTTTGGCATTATTGCAGTCTTTTAATTTGTGCTTGTAATATTTCAGCAGCAGAACCAAATTTGGCAGCATTCCCATATGGGGTCCCTTTAGTTCACTGGTGCAGAGATTATGTAAATTTACAAGGAATGGATGATCACACCACTCAAAATTCCAGGTGTAATTTTATACCAAAGTCTAGAAGAGGCAGAGGCAGAGTCTGTCCTGTTGGATGTTATTGTTTGCTAAGAATTAAAACAGGGTTAAGATTTGAAGAATATTTTAAGTGTGGCACTGAAATTTAAAGGTGTGAAGTGTTACTTCCTATTTCTAACCACCTCATATGTAATTGTGGCTGTGTTAAAGCTGAAGTTTCTTCTGCCATAAAGGCAGTAATCCAGTTAAAATTAAAATCCCTTGCAGTGCGTGTTTAGTAACAAATCAACATCCTGCAATCCATCCTGGTGGATCCAAGGAGCATTTTTGTAACAGCTTGCTTTAGCAGGTCATGATCCAAGAGAAATCTGCAGGAACAAGTCAGGGTTATTCTGTCCTTTTGTGCATTAAAACCACTCCAGATTAATCTGAGCCATTAAAAACTTCCTGCACTGAAGTGTTCTGGTTTTTTTTCCCTTTCCAGACCCCAGCACCTGATGCAGCTGCAGAGAAAGAAGTGAAGTCTGAGTGACACCTGCTCCCACATCTGTAACTGGTGGTCCTTAAACCTTTCTTCTTGTACAATTCAGAGGAATATTTTTATCAACTATTTTGTAAATGCAAGTTTTTTAGTAGTTCTAGAAAACACGTTTTTAAAAAGGAGAGAATCCCGACTCAACCCATTTTTTTACATATTTAGATAAGTGTAAATGCTTTTTTAAGTGGTAAAATCATGTACTGGTTGTCTGTTTTCTATGAAACCAGAAATTAACAGCCTGTTAATTAAGCAGAGGGCTTTGAGGCCTTGATCGGGCCTCACGTTCCACAGACTCCAAGGGACAGTTTTCTATCCTATAAAATGAAGCATAACACAGATCAGACTTTGGAATTCATAATGATGTGTTGAGAATGTCTTAACATTTTAGTTATTTATCTTGCTCTATGGTTGTACCATCAGTAGAATTGCTTATCTAATAAAACTGCTCCCTAGTGGTGGATTTCTTGCTGAGTGATGTATATCAGTGACAAAAGTTATTTTTGGTAGTTGCAGCTTTATTTTTTTCCAACAACTTTGTAGCTGTGATGCAAAAGATTGGAAACTTTTATTTTGTATCTTTAAATACTGTCTTAAGTAAAAGTTTCTGCTTGGCAGATGGAACTTGTTATGTCAATATTTGAGATACTGGAACTTCACATCTAGTTTTAAAGGACAGCTTGTCTACAAAGATTGAGTGAAAAATATTTGAAATAGTGCTAGGAAAAAAAGAACAGAATTAGTTTTTAGGTTAAAAAAAGCTCTGTGAATAAAAACAATTGTAAAATTGTTGATAGTGTTTGTGATCACCAAACAAAAGCCAAATAAATCTTGATTATGAAAGGATGTTTCTGTAGCTCCTGCATTGACTGTGAACTCACAATCTGAGTGCTGTGGTTTGGATTTTTAACTGTATCCTTCAGTTTTAAAATTGTCCATTTAAAGAGATGGGTGGCAGTTCAGGGAGTGGAGAATTGCAGCGTTAATCTACACTTGCAGTTTGAAAGCTGAGAGCTTTGTGCTGCTGCTGTTTGCTTTCTAAAGTCAATAATTAGTAAGCCTCAGATGCCAGCTAGACGACTGTCACCTTGTCCTGGGAGGAGCCAAGCTCAAATAGTAACGTTTGTTCTCTGGTGGTTTTTTTTTTCCTCTTCACCCAGAACTTGTTTATACTCTTAAGCAACACCTGCAAGCCCAGTACAAGCCCCTGCTTCCTGTACATTTTTAGTGCCTTTTCCAAATTGTTGCAGTTATTTCTAAAAAAAGCCACTTTAGTTTCACCTCTAACTTGCTTTCTTAATCAATACTTTGAGGAGGAATTTTATCATTTTTACCTCTTCAATACTTAAGCAATCTTTAACTTTTCTATAGAAGTCTCCCAGCCTTAGACCACAACCTGCTCCTGTTCCATTCCCTCACGGGTGTGTTCCTCACAGAGCACACCTGGCTTTGGCTTCAAGTTCTTGGATATTTCAAAATGAAATTGATGCCACTTTTCCAACTCACTTCCCCCAACATCTCTTTCCAGGTACCATATTTGTTGGTTTAATTTAATAGTAACACGATCTAGCTCCATTATATTATTTACTCTCTGGTTTTGGCAAGCTCAACCCTCCAGTTAAATAAGTAATAAACTTGCAGGTAAATCCCCCAAAATAACCACTCATCCCTGCTTTTACAGAATGTCCAATTTTCATGTGTTTTGGGTCTCTGGTGCTGTGATCCTGTGGACTTTCAGCATCTTCCTCATATCTATTACCCACTGCTTAATTTATTGTAACTTCTCAGTATCACTGTCCTGTGTGACACCAGATTTATGTGCTCTTCAGCTAAGGACTGGGGTGAGAACTGATGCAGATTTGCATCCAATTGAGCACAGTCTGATTCAAAATACAACAGCAGGAGAACAAAACATTTCTTGGAAGAGAATCTGTTGTCTTTGTATACTGCTAGTAGTTGTTTGGGCTAAGGGAATGAGACATAAAAATAATTTACTTCAAGGTTCTAAAAATGCATTTCAAGGTACCAGAGATGGGGAATGAAATAGGGAAAGAAGACCTTGGATTTAAAATGTAACACAAGTACAGCCATTGCTGTTTTTATCAGCATTCATGCTGGGCATGGCTGGGAAACAACTGTGAGAAAGAAAAAAGATTAAGAATGGTTTGGGTTGGAAGGGACCTGGAAGCTCATCCAGTGCTACTCCCTGCCATGGCAGGGACACCTTCCACTGTCCCAGGCTGTTCCCAGCCCCAGTGTCCAACCTGGCCTTGGGCACTGCCAGGGATCCAGGGGCAGCCCCAGCTGCTCTGGGATACCCTGTGCCAGGGCCTGCCCACTCTCCCAGAGAACAATTCCTAATTCCCGAAATCCCATCTGAGCCCATCTATCAGTTTGAAGCCGTTCCCCCTTGTCCTGTCACTCCAGGCATTTCTTGTCAGCTCCTTCAGGCCCTGCAAGGCCACCCTGAGCTCAGCCCAAAGCTTCTCCTCTGCAGGTGAACAATGGCAGCTGTGCCAGCCTTTCCTCCCAGCAGAGCTGCTCCATCCCTCTGCTCATCCTGCTGCCTCCTCTGGACTCATTCTTCTAACAGATCAATAGCCTGACTCCCAAAATCCCGTCTCCAGGAGCAAGGCTCGAGGTGGCACAGATACAGGGGCAGAGCTGCTTTTGTTTTGGCTCAGTGATGCAGTAGGAAGCAGTGCTGCTGGAGTGGTGTGGGAAATGCCCCTCCCCACGCTGGTGTTCGGGGCAGCCGAGGTGCCCGGCAGCCCGCATGGAGCTCTGGTGTAACAGCAGGAGGCTGGGCCATCCCTGAGCTTCAACACGGACACAGCACTGATACTCCCACATCTCTGTAAGCACACACCGGGCACCACGTAGGGCAGTGCACTTTGAATCCCATTATCACCGAATCATTTAGCTTGGGAAACACCTCTGAGATCATCGAGTTCAACCTTTGACTGATCAACATCTTGTCAACGACCAGAGCACATCCAGTCCTTCCTTGAACTCCTCCACGAATGGGGACTTCAACACCTCCCTGGGAAGCACATTCCAATGTTTAATCAGGCTTTCAGCGAAAAAATTATCCCGATGTCCCACCTGAGCTTGCCCTGGCCCAGCCTGAGGCCGTTCCCTCTGCTCCTGTCCCTGCTCCCTGGCAGCAGAGCCCGATCCCCCCGGCTGTCCCCTCCTGGCAGGAGCTGTGCAGAGCCACAAGGGCCCCCCTGAGCCTCCTTTGCTCCAGGCTCAGCCCCTTCCCAGCTCCCTCAGCCGCTCCTGGGGCTCCAGCCCCTTCCCAGCTCCGTTTCCTTCTCTGGATAAGCTGCAACCCCTCGATATCCTCCTCGCAGCGAGGAGCCCAGAACAAGACACGGCACTGGAGGCAAAGGTCTTGGACTGGCGGCACACGGCGTCCGCTCCGTCACCGCATCGCCCCCTGGAACCGGCTTTCGATGCCTCGCCGCGGGTCCCGGGAGGGCTGTCCCGGGCTAGGAAGGCCGAGGCAGCCGCGGCAGCACCGCTGCTCCCGAGCCCGATCAGAGCAGCTCCATGGCCGCCTCCTCTCCCCCGCCACNGGAGGGGAGGCGCTGACAGCGCCGTGCCGAGCCGGGCCCGCCGCCCTCAGCCCGCCATGGCCGAGCCTGCGGCCTCTTCCAGCTCCGGCGCGTCGCTGCCGCTCATTGAATCAGGTAACACCGCGGGCCGGGGTGAGGAGGTGCCGCCGGTGCCGCCATCTTCCTGCCCCCCCCAGGATGGGTCACGGCCGCCCCCCGGCTCATCCCCTGTGTCTCTTGCCGTGTCTCTTACAGAGCTTTACTTCCTCATCGCCCGGTTCCTGAGCACCGGGCCCTGCAGGAGAGCGCTGAAGGTGGGTCCGGGGCTCACCGGGGCGCGGGCACCCCGCGCTGCCCGCTGAGGGTCGGGGGAGGTGGGAGCAGCCGCGCCCCCCGCTCTGGAGGAGCCAGATCGTGGCTGGTCCCTGACTCTGTGTTTTTCCCCTTCCCTCTGCAGGTGCTGGTGCAGGAGCTGGAGCAGCACCAGGTCTGTGTGGGCTCTGATGAAATCTTGCTGTAGTCAAAAGTTTCCTTTGCAAGTCATTCAAGTTTCTGCCGCTGTCTCAACTTTTCCCCCCCTCAACACACATTGTTTTGGATGTGGTCTGTGATCCCTCCTTTCCCTTTTAACCGCTCACGTTTTGGTTTTTTTTGTTGTTTGTTTTTCCTTTATTTAGTTGCTTCCGAAAAGGTTGGACTGGCAAGGAAATGAGCATTATAGAAGTTATGAAGAATTGGTGAGACTTTACTCTTTAAAAAAACCACTTTTATTTACGGTGATGACACTGATGCTAGACCCTCTACCTTTAAGAGTAGGCCCAAATCTTCACCTTCCAATACCATCCTGGCTCTGAAGACTGGAATTACTTTAGAAAGAGCCTTTAATTTCTTTACATCAGACTAACAAAAACACAAGCGGTGGTTTAAATTGAGGATATTGTTTACATAGCAGAGGTGGAGCTTGGCGTTGTGCAGTGGTACATGCCACTGCCTACATGCAGGCAGGAGCCAATCTACAGCGAGGTTTCATTTCAGAGTTTCAGGGCCCAGGTTGTGAGGCACGTTGTGATTTGTCGGTATTTATTTTCTGGTTGGTTTCTTTCAGCCCCCTCCAACAGATTAGGAAATGAAATCGCTGTTCAGAGACGGAGGGTTGGCAGTTGTGGTGCCTGTGAATGTGCTCATATCGCCGGCTCCTCGCTGGTCATGGCTTTGTTCCTAAAGTGCTGGAAAGATGGGAGGGATCTCTCCACAAAATATACTTTCTGCCCTTCCACGGCTGGTGTGGTGTGCTCTGAATTGTTTTCACAGGGGGCAGAGCTGTGTTTTGGGGCTTAATTTTGCTGCTTCTTAAATGGCAAAGAGTTTGAATGCCAGGGGGTGATGCCTGCCCTGCCCAGTGTAGTTTTTTACACTGCTTTATTGTATTTGATGGTGTTTCCTTTAAAGAGGTGTTTGTCTTTGCTTTTTCCCACCTAAGGTTCAGGCATTCCAGGTTGACTGATTGTTGCAGTGAACTCCCTCTTGTGAAGTACTTAAAGATCTCAGGATCATATTTGCATACAGAAGGAGTGAAATGTTGTTTAAAACACTTTCTTAATTATTTAAGTACTGCTTGAAATGATAAGTGTGATTCCATTTCCTCTACTTGTCATTGTGGTCAGTTGAGGAAGGAAGGTTTTAGATCAGTTTTTTTAAGTCACTAAGAAGGCTGGCCTTGCTAAACAGGAATATTTTCAAGCTCTGACTTGAATTTAGGCAAGATAAAAGTAGGATTAAGCTTAGAAAGAATTGTTGAGAGGTTTTTTTTTTTGTTGCTTCATTGTTGGTTTCTTACCCCATTTCTTCTGGCAAAAAGCAGGGTGTTGGGAGATCCCATGTGTCTATTTTTCTGATTTCAGGGCTGCTTTTTAACTGTGATTATTCTGCATATGGAATTGTCAAACTAATTCTTTAACATTTGCTGCTTCTGCCTCTTTTTTCCTGCACAATTTAAAGGAAATATCTGCACAGGGCAGTACTGTTTCAGAATAGCTAAATTAATCTTCTCAGGGTTCTAATTTCTGGTTTTTTGAGGGGCTCTAGGAACCTCTTATCCTAGTGGTCTCACTCTGAATTTGCAGAGACCACAGACAAATGCAGTCATGTGGTGTAATTATTTCTATTCTACTTTGCTCAGCATGGGATTGCAAATCTTTAAAATAACTGTTCCTTCCAAAATCTCAGCAAAACTACTTCAAAAAGAAAGAAATTGCAAGGTCTTGTATGCAAGGGTTGCTTTTAGAAAATATATTAGAAAATATACTTATTTCTGATGACATGCAAACAAGAATGGTTTTAGTGTTTGGCAGAAAGCAGGCTGACCTTTCTGTCCTGGGTGTTGTGGCTGGTACTGCTCTATACCAATTCAAGAGTTAAAATTGATAAAGAAATGATGTCAAACTGAATTTTGTAGTCTTTGGGCTACCAGATATGTTTCTTAAAATCAGCCTTAAGCATCTGATGGGCTGATTTGCTTGGACAGATTGCCTGCGGGGTAATGGGAACTATTTTACTGATGTTATCTTCTCCCACCCTGCCAGGAATACAATCTGTGCCCCACAAGCTTTATACCTGGATTTTATTACTAAGAACAAGTACAAGGCTGGTACTTAAATTGTACCTTCTGAATGCTCAGTGTCAATTTGGGCAACTTTTTGGCAGCGTGTGGTATTTTTATTTTTATTCCCACTGTAGTGATGAGCAGATCAGCCCTGTCGGGACACTTTGCTCATCCCAGCTCAGCCATTCAGCCAAGGGAGCAGCATCAGCAGCACGAGCTTGTTCTGCCTGTGTTCTCAGCCACCTGGGCAGGAGGCCACATACCTGAGCTGGTGTGGCCCTGAGCTTCTCCAGAATGGATTGGCTGGGAATTCTCTGGCTGCTGCAGGAGCAGTGTGGCTGCTGGGGCTGACTAGTTTATTAGTGGCCAGGTCGAACTGGAGGGAGCGTGGGGCTGTCGATCCCAGCTGCTTCAGACCTCCCCAACAGCTTCAGTTTGTGATTCTGATGGTTTGCTCTACTCAAGGCTGTTTAAACTCTTACTCTGTGTCTTCAACTTCTGTCTTGATAAGAATAAGGATTTTTTAGACTGAACTCCCAGAAAGAAAAAGGAGCAAAAATAATCAAAACCCGCACACATTTGTTCTTGTCTGAGACATCTGAGTGTGTGGGGGTGTATTTTTATTTAGGTTGCTTGATGCAGATAGTGTGGGATCATTCCTGAATGCAGGGATGAATAGTTTGATCCTTTGGTTTAAGGAAGTAGGGCAGACTTAGGTTATGTGGTACTGGTTCTTCAAGGAAACTGTTTCCAGAGAGATTGTACTCAAACCTGCTGGTCTGCAGTTCACTGAACAAGTACAAGTAGTAGCTGCATAAATTCTTGTGCTTGATTGCAACCACATTCTCAGTGATCTTGAGTTCTGAGGGTTTGAATTTTATTTCTTATTTTTAATACAAATGATAGGGTGAGTTGGGCAAAGACACTCAGTTTAGGGTGCCTCACAAGTGAGTGCCACAGGGGTGATTCCTGCAAGCTTCCAGTAATCAAATACTGATTTGCAGGAGTAACTTTACTCCAGTTATTTTTACTACAGCTCTCCCTAGCTTGCGAAGTACCCGCTAAATTTACTAGATCAGAGCTTAACAGAACTGATTTTTCTCTGTAAGTTGAACTTAAGAAAAGAATATCAAATATGCTTGTGCATATTGATGCTTTTAGTTTCATCTGTTCTGTGTGTACCATTCTTATTTTTAAACCTTGAATTTCTGTCAGGTGCTGTCCAACAAACATGTGGCTCCAGATCATTTATTACAAATTTGCAAACGTATTGGCCCTATCCTGGATAAGGAGATCCCACCCAGCATTTCCAGAGTGAATTCCTTACTGGGGGCAGGGAGACAATCCTTGTTACGGACAGCAAAAGGTAGGATCTGATCTTTGTTTGAAATGGGTGTGATACATTGGCATGTATACAGAGTTAGAATTTGGGGAATAGTGTGAGAAAGCCAGAGCTGACACTTTGGAAGTGACCTCTTGGACTTCCAGGATGATTTAGATTGGGAAGGACCTTAAAGCTCATCCCATTCCACCCCCTGCCATGGCAGGGACACCTTCCACTGTCCCGGGCTGCTCAGAGCCCCAGTGTCCAACCTGGCCTTGGGCACTGCCAGGGATCCAGGGACAGCCACAGCTTCTCTGTGCCTTCCCCATCCTCCCAGGGAAGAACTTTTTCCTAACATCCCGTCTAAACCTGTCCTCCTTCAGCCTGAGGCAATTTCCCCTTGTCCTTTCACTCCAAGCCTTTGTGGAAAATTCCTCTCCAGCTTTCTTGTAAATCCCCTTAAGTTACTGAAAGGTTCTTGAGATCATCTCATTAAATAACTTTGTATTATTAACTAGTCATTACATTTCTGTATAAATATTCAGGAAAATGTTAAAAATCAATTTTAGTTTTGTGTCATGTGAACTGCAAGGGTACCATCATTTAGGAGTAATTTCAAAGTTTGGTGGTTGGTTGCGTCAGGTTTTTTTCCTTGTGTTACTATTAAATGGATTTTTCTCTTTAACTCTTCATTGTTTGTGAGAAGGTTTTGTGGTAGTGGTGCCTGGTTTTTTGGTGGGTTCAATCCTGTGTTTGAGACCAGTCTACATGGGCTCTTTGCTGTGTTTTGGAATTGCAGCTCTATTGGCATTTTTAATAAATATTCATGAGGATCTTCAACTGTTTTTGCAGATTGCAGGAACACTGTTTGGAAGGGCTCTGCATTTGCTGCTCTTCATCGAGGCAGACCCCCCGAAATGCCTGTGAACTATGGCACCCCACCGAATCTTGGTAAGCTCCTTTCACCTCTCCCCACTGCTGCTGAGCACATCTAAAATACTGCTTTTACACAAAAAAAAAAGTTGCAGATACCACAAAACCTGACTTTATGAAATCTGAAAGTAATTTCTAGTAGCTTTTTAATATTAATGGCAGTTGAATAAACCCAAGATTTAGAACAGACATGTTTGAAACATGATGTGATTCCTCTGTGTTTTAGTGGAGGTGCATCGAGCAAGGCAATTAACTGGATATGCCAAGTTCAGCACTTCATTCCCAGGAAGTATGTACCAGCATGTCAAGATGCACAGGAGGATCCTTGGCCATCTCTCTTCTGTATATTGTGTTGCATTTGACAGGACTGGACACAGAATATTTACTGTAAGTTGATGAAAATGCATCCAACTCTAAATATAGTTTTAGATGCTGCAAGGAAAAGAGCTTGGAAATGGGTGTTGTGCTAAAATCTCTGGAGATAAATATCAATGCTGGTAAAATGCAGCTCCCTCGCTGTGCTTAAGTGGAACAATTTGCTGTAATTAAAGGTCAGAAGCATGTCAGAAGTTGTCCTTAATGAATGTTTCTCTCTAGGGCTCAGATGACTGTCTGGTGAAGATCTGGTCCACTCACAATGGCAGATTATTTGCCACCTTACGAGGACATTCAGCAGAGATTTCTGACATGGCTGTGAACTATGAGAACACCATGATTGCAGCTGGGAGCTGTGACAAGATGATCCGGGTGTGGTGTCTGAGGACTTGTGCACCAGTTGCTGTCCTCCATGGGCACACAGGGTCCATTACCTCATTGCAGGTATGGGGCTTTTGAAGTGTTTCTGCATATTAAAAGCTGAAAATATTTCTCTGTGGCTTCCTATGGGAGTAGTGAAATCTCAATGTGTAAATATTCATGTCAAAACCAAGTCAAATCACAGGATAAACCTGCTTAAAAACAAGTAAATTTCTTGTCTCTCTGGAATTTCTGTTTAACTGAAGATAATGACAGGAATTCTTTTTCGCTTAAAGATCACTGTGTGTAATACTTGAGTTGTTGAACAAAAGGGAATTTCTGGTAAATATCATGTCCTCCTGTTGTCTCTTACTGGAGACATGATTTGCTATTTTGTGTGAATGTATTCTGATCCAGTATATCATTCCTACAACTTTTGGGATGTGGGTATTTGTTGTCATCCAAAAACAGGAGTTATTTCAGAAGGACAGAGGTGTAATGTCTGTATTTAAATTTGAAGGTGGCTTGATACATGATGTGCTCTTGGTGGTCCTCTGGATTCAGTCTGGTTTTGGCCTTAAATTCCTTAATTAACACAGAAATTAGTAGCTCATTATCCAAGTTTGGGGTGTTTTCCAGTGAGACCAACAGCTTATCTTGAGGGGTGAAGAGTGGCTTGTGGAGCTCAATACAAACAAATAATTTTGCATTTTTCTCAAAAATGCTGCCTCAGAGAGTAATCTTCATACCTGCACTTTCTGTGGTGTTCATTCATTTTTTTGTTTGGTTGGTTTTTAATGTCTAAATACTTGTGTGTTTCTTTTATTGTAGTGTGTGGATTTTTTAATTTAGGCTTTCTTAATAATACCATAATTGCACTATGTACAATTTATATGACTTTCCAATGTTAGTAATTGATGAACAGTTTAAACAAGTCATGTCTGTAAAGTTTTCTGAAGGGTAGCTCTGTGCATAGCAAAAAATCCATGTCTTAAAGACCTATTTCTGAGGAATTCCCATAAAATTCCTATAAAACTACTCATTATGCTAATTTACACATTCAAGCTATCTCATTTCTCATGCTCTGCTTAATTATTTTTAAACTACACCTGTCTATTCAAACTTCCCTTTTTTCAGTCTGCTGTGCTCATTATTTCATTCCTTAACAGGATTTTCAGTGAATGACTGTGGTCAGTGAAAACATCAAACCCAAACCACTGAAGGAATTGGGGTTTTTTGACACAATAATTGAAACACAGACCACAAACTTACCTTAAAGCAGGGGAGGTATTCCCTTGTAAACACTAAAAATGAATTACCAACAACTGCTCCAGCAGTTCGAGGTGAAAAATCCAAAATAAATCGAGCTTTTACATTAACTTTTCGAGAAGTTAATGAACAATTCTTAAATCTCTGTTTCTGTGTGTGATTTTGCTTTCCTCCCTGTAGTTCAGTCCCATGGTGAAAGGCTCCCTGCGATACATGGTCTCGACTGGGGCAGATGGAACTGTTTGCTTTTGGCAGTGGGATACAGATTCCATGAAATTCAAGTATGTGAATGGTTTGCTGATTAGCCTTTATGCCATTCTGGGCTTGAGTAAAATAAGTCAGGTGGTTTTCACTCTGTTGGGTTTTTGTGGTTATAAAAATGCTGTGCAGATCATGTATTCCATAGTTATTTTAAAGCATGGTCACCAGCTATATCCTTTACAAATTAATGTTGTTCTGTTGACTTGGGAGATTAGTTGAGAAATATATTAATTTATTTCTTCACTAAAAGTACAAATGTAGGACACCAGGAATGGCTGGAAATGTGGAGTATGTTGGAAAGTATAATAAAACTTGATGGTGGTGGTGTTGATTTTCCAACAGTCCTGTAGTTTAGGGTGTGTCTTACAGAACTTGCATGCAGGATGTGTATGTTCAGGATAGTTTGAAATGTTCAATATGTGATTATTCCTTGCTTGTGCCCAAAAAAGTTAATTACTACCAAAAGAGCTCTATGATGATCAGTGTTTGTTTGGTGTTATGCCACATCATGGTAGTTGTTATAAAATAATCCATGTTTAAAGAAACATCCCTTTATGCTTTGAAATGTTGCTAAAAGCCAAGTTTTGGGTTGTGGCCTATTTCAAACATCTTTTCTTTTTAAGCACCAAGCCAGTGAAGTTCACAGAGAAGCCCAGGCCAGGGGTTCAGATGCTTTGTTCTTCCTTCAGTGTGGGTAAGTCAGGTGGAGTTCAGCCTTGTGATTTCTCCTTTCCTCTCTTGTAATACTTGATTGTGACAGCTTTAAAATGGAGAAGAGCTGCAGGTGTGACTAAATAATTGCACAGATGTACACTGTTAGCTGTGACATAATTAAATCATGGGCTTCCCTTAGCTAACAGTGAAAGACTGTTAAAGACACTGGTGATTTCACAGAAGTAAAAGTCACTTAATGTCTGTTTGCTTCTACCCATCTTTAGTGGATTTTTTTATTTTTGTTTAATCCCCTCGTGCAACGTCAAGGATTGGCAAAATGTGTTCTCTGATATCCCCCAGTCACCAGCAGTGGAAGTGGGTTCTGCCAGCAGGAGCTCCTGACCCAGTGCCAGGGATGCTTATGAAGATCTTCCTCTCTTAAGGATCCAGAAGTGAATCTCTGATGTGCTTCACTCCTGCTTTGTAGTTTCCTTTCACTCAGTTCATGTGAATTTCAGAAATAAAAAGCAAGTCAAAGTGTAGCTTGTTAACATTGTCAGGATAGAGCCCTGGCTTGTGTTGAGAGGATGTTTTTGACATTTTGCTTGTTTGAATTTTTTTTGACAGCACTTAGAGGCAGATCTTGGAATTTCTGCCACCTCAGCTAAACAGTGGTGTGCTCACACTGGTGTACTTCACTTGACTGGGTTACTCACATTTCAGCTTAATTTTGATGCAGTTCACTTGCAAAAATAAAGCACAGACTACAGTGAGAGTCATCTACGTAATTCTGATCCATATTCCCCACCACTGAAGGCTTCTCTGTGCAATTTAATGTAAAAAGTTCCACTATTGCCCTAAAGATGTATTTTAAAATCTTTGTAACACTAATTTATTTTTACTATGGCTGAGAACACTTTTCTGGGGCAAGAAAGGGATTTCCTTCCACATATGTGTGTCAGTGGAAGAGCATAAAAAATGTGCCATTCTCCAAATAGTTATGGGGCTTTTTTATTTAAACCAGGCCTCTGAGAAATGGTGGTGACCTGTTTTAATTCCTTCCACAGCAGGTTAATTATTGCTTCATTTTTACAGGTGGTATGTTTTTAGCAACTGGCAGCACAGACCACGTCATCAGGATGTATTTTTTTGGCTCTGAAACACCTGAGAAAATAGCTGAATTGGAAAGCCATGCTGTAAGTAATTAGTTAATTAGTTCATTTGAAGCAGCATTGAAGTCACAAGGTGATTTTATGAGCGGATTTTTAGTAATGCTCTTAATTAATTTTGTTTGCATTAATGTTTCCTCTACTACAAAACCTGAGTTTATTTTTGTTGCATTGATAAGGCTTGATCAGTACTTAAATAATCCTTATCATTTATTTTTATAAGGAATTTTTTTTATGTTGAGGAGAATTTTCCCCTTAAAGACAAAGTGTGGTATCTACTTTTCCTGCAGTTTTTATTGTGATAAAAGTGAATAATTATTTAATTTTTTACAGAAAGTGTAAGTAGGAGTAGGAACGACAGATTCCTCATCATTGTAGGTGACTTATGGTATTTGAAATATATTTAAATGATCTGTAGTCAGCTAGGTTATTTAATCTGTTAATCCTTCATGTGTAATTCAGGCAGTTTTAAAAAACTTTTTAGAAGATGCATTTTATATACATTAATGGTTAGTGAATTCTGGGAAGTGTTTGGACTTGGTTTGCCTTGCAGTTAAAACTCTTAGAAATTAGACAACATTTTATTTTTTCATTATTTCAGATTTTACTAAACTCAGAATTGTCAAAAAACATATTTCCTGTTTAAAAAATAGAATTTCTAACAAATTCTACTTTTTCTTACAGGACAAAGTTGACAGCATTCAGTTTTCCAATGGTGGGGACAGGTATGTTGAAAAATGCTGAAATATGGACAAAAAATACATAATTTTGGAATTAAGAATCTATTGCTGGATGTTCCTAGTAAAGAAAAATGTACTTATTTAGAACTCAGAAGGGAAATTTTGGACTGATGCAGGAGCATAATTAACCTTCAGCTGTTGCAGCTTTCTCTTGATCTGTGTTAGGTGATATTTTTTGCCTGGCTGGGGTTTTATTTACCTGGAGGAATTTTACCACTTTTTAATGTACCCAGTGTGTTTGTGGCCTCATAAATATCCTTTTCCTCCTCCTTCCCTTTCAATTTCACTGAATATTGTGTAGGAAATAGGAAAAATGCAGTGAAAATAGTCAAAAATAAATTATCACCTTTTCATCTGATATGTTCTTGCCTCTACTTCAGTACCTGAAACTCTGCAATTACCTAAAATACATTAAAATCCTGTACTGAGGAGGAGTTGAGGATGAATTTGTGGATTGAGTTAAACTTTGGAACTTGCTTCTCTGTTTATATTTTGATAACTTTATTCAGTTTTCCAGTTCAGAAAAACTCTTTCCTGGTTTTCTGGAAAGAAAGTTAATGGAAAGAATTCTCTTGAACACAAATAGGAGATTTCACTTTTGTCAGTCTTCCACTGCAAAATTTGTTGTGGTGGAGTCTAACTCTAAACATACTTCAAAGCAAGTTTTTTGGAAGATGAATGAATGAAGTTTTAATACTTGTTCAGGTTCATAAGTGGCAGCAGAGATGGAACAGCTCGGATCTGGCGTTTTGAGCAGGCAGAATGGAGGAGCATTTTGTTGGATATGTCTGATCGACTGCTGGGGTAGGTGAAGTTTTCATTTCTTGGTTTCTTTTGTGTGAATTCAGAAAGATTGAAAAACTCAATTACTCATATGTGAGAGTGAGAGCAGCATTCTGGTCAAGTTCTGTGGTCTTGGGAGGGATGAATTGAGTGTTCTGATGATGTAATAATTGCTGAGTTTGAATCTGTGCTTTTATAAATTCCTGAGTGTTCATAGAGCTTCCAAATGTACTCTGTACCAAGTTAATTTTATTGCCTCTTTTCAGGAATTAAAGTGAACAGCAAGTATCTACCTCCTCTATCTGGGTTTTAGTCTGACACCTGGTGTGTCACGGGAGAAATATTTTTAGATTAGTAAAAATAAAGTAGGTGGTGACCTATTTGCAGGAGAGGTTATGACATGGAATAGGTGGCTTTCCTCAAGTACTGGTCTTGCTGGCTATTCCCATTTTCTGGTTTTAAAAAAGTGAGTTAATGAAGTGCTGGTGTCACCCAGTCTGAATAATGTTATTAGAGATAAAAATCAGGATAGTACATAGTGTTGGGTAAACCTGAAGGGGGAGTGATTTACAGGACTACAGAAGCTCAGTAAGCTTCCACAGACACTGAACAGAAATTAATTTGTAGGTGACTAAATGAAATTTTGATTAAATGATTTGCAGGTGATTAAATAAAAAGCAAAACCTTGGGTACACTATTTGATTGGAGGGTGATTTCAGGCTTTTTCTGTGATGAAAAAGACCGTGAAAGAAACCTGATTTTACAAAGGAGGAGTTATTAATACTTGAGATTTGACTGTGGCTATGTAGTTGAGGGTCTTTGTTCTACTTTGCTTGAAGTGGAATAAAGATAATCCCATGTGAAGGTGTTTCAAGGAAAACTTACTCCTTCACTGGACTGGAGAAAGGCTGAGGGGCAGTGTTAGGGTATCCTGTAAATGTATTTGGGGAGAGAATAAGGAAATAAATGAGGTTAAAACAAAATGTTATCTTTACTGTATTTCTGTTGGGACTCATTAAAAAATGCTTCACTAGTGTAGAGATTGGCTTGGAAAAGCTGACTGTAAAAAGTCCAAAATTTTGAAAGATTTGTGTTAGGACTCTAATTGTAGAGGAGCCAAGATTCCATGAAAAAGGAAAGCCTTTTTGCCTTGCGTCTCAAATGGGAAAGAGATTATCAAGTCCTTTAAAATTTAAAAATCCAGATTTGCTTTAAATGAAGGATTTTGTGGACAAAATTTTCAACCCAAATTTAATTCTTCACTTCCTTTCTGTTGTCTGATGATTAACACAGGAAAACAGGTTGCTGTATTTTGATATAGAAATGGGTTAATTAAAATATAAAATACATCTCTGACCTGTTTAACTTTTTTCAAATAGTGACACTTGTGCAGAAGAAGACAAATTCATGAAGCCTAAAGTAACCATGATAGCTTGGAACCAAAATGACAACTATGTTGTTACGGCTGTGAATAATCACCTGCTGAAAGTTTGGAATTCCAGTACAGGGCAGTTGCTCCATGACTTGGTGGTATGGAGTTTTCCTTGCTTTTGGAAGATTTTCCTGGAATTGCAGTGACATGTGCATGCTGAATTTATAGTTAGAGCTGGTTAGTCTTGAAAGCTCTGTATGGATGGTACAGCAAGTGTGGTGTTCCTTGGAATTCTTTTAACCAAAATTTGCTGCTTCCTCCAGCTTTGGGCTTTCCCTGTAAATAAAAGAACAAATGAATGTGGGATAAATAAAATTCTTATCCAGTTACTTGCCTATTGAATAACTCACTGTCCTTTGGCAAAAGCGTCATATTTCTACAGCTCTTGCTTGAATCTTGAAAATTTTTACCTTTGGAATGTTCAAATCTTTGTGGCTGCCTGAGGTTTAATTTTCCAGAGAAGACAGCACAGGCTTTGGGCTCTGTTGTGAATATCCTGCTGCTGTGGATTTCCCTTGTTCCCCTGTGACGTGCAATTTTCAATTGCAGGGCCATGCAGATGAAGTGTTTGTCTTGGAGACCCATCCCTTTGATTGCAGGATAATGCTGTCTGCAGGCCATGATGGCAACATCTTCATCTGGGACATCACCAAAGGCACCAAAACAAAGCATTATTTTAACATGGTAAGAGCTTCTTTAAACACCATTTGTTCTCAGCACACAGCAGTGTGTGCACTGCCATCTTAAGGGATTGCCACCAACACTCACACCCTTGCACGTTTAGGGAAAAAAGCCCCAACCAAACAGGAAAACCTTAACCAGCAAAATTTGTTATTTCATTTTATTTTCTTAGATCTTTTTACCTTAGAATTTCCTGATTATTGCAGATTTTCCACTCTTTGTTACTGAAGATCATTGTGCACTTCATTCATATTAATTGTTTTCCTCAGCTGAGGTTGAGGTGCCATCTCAAAGGCTCTGGTTTAGGCCATTGTTTCAAGACACTTGTGGACAGATAATTTTATTTTCCACAGCCTTAAAAATGATAATCTTAATATCCATTGGCACAGTGCTTGAGGGCTCCATTTGACAGCTCATTGTTAATACTTTAAATTAGGTTATTTTCTGTGAGACTTAGGTTCAGATCTAATGTTCATATGAATTTTTCATCCTTTTTCCCTGGTTAGTCAACAGCTAAGGGCTTTTTTTTTAATTATTTCTACGTTCTTAAATTCTCTGGGTTTCTCTAGAAAGTTGTTTAACAAAACTAATCTATATTAGCTCCAGTTTATTTCAAGCAGTGTGCTGACAGTTAAAAAGCCTCAGAAAAAGATATGTTTATTTCTTTATTTTATTCACTGAATAGTAACTTTTCATACCTTTTAGTGCATCTTTTAGAATTGGTTCAGGACTTAAATTCAAGGGGAAAACAAATATACTTAAGTAACAAAATTATTTGTGCCTTAATGGAGGTGTTTAGGGAAATGCATGATGGCTTTTGATAGGGTAATTAATTTCGGATGCTTATGGTTTGCTCTGAAAAAATGATCTTGAAATTTTTTGGTCAAATAATCTTGAAATTTTTTTCTTCAATCTAGATTGAAGGCCAGGGACATGGAGCTGTTTTTGACTGTAAATTTTCACCAGATGGGCAGCATTTTGCGTGCACAGATTCTCATGGACATCTGCTGATATTTGGCTTTGGCTGTAGCAGGCCTTATGAAAAGGTAAGTTCAGCTTTTTATCAGATCTCTGTATGGAGTTTCTAACTAAAATTACATTATTACATTAATTAATTTAAAAGTTCCTATGTAAAAAATAATTTGTATACTTAGAGGATCTAAATATGATGGATTCCTTGATGTCTGTAAATTGTCTTGCTTGTATGATCCTGGCACAGCAGAAAAAAAACCAATGTCTTAACGTTTCTGTGGGAGTAGCTCCCAAGAATGTTCCTGGAATACATTTTCATCTTGGAGACACCTAATTCACCTTCATTGTTCAACCTCAAAAATGCTTTAAAAAGAGATGTTTAGCTACTAATTCTCCTTTTCACAGATGAATACTGATAATACTTTCGAAAGAAACTGGTTTGGCATTTCAAGGGGCTATAACTCATGTTTCTAATTTCTGCTGGTTTATCTTGCAGTCCTTTAGGCCTTTCCTCACTCAAGCCCAAATTCACTGTAGTTGATTAAATTAAGCAAAAGTAAATTATTGATCCAATGCTGTGGATTTTGAAATACTAGAAAAGTGTGAGTAGGATAAATGTCTAAATTTATCCTGTCCTAAATTTTTGAATTTATCAGCCTGCTTCCTTTTTGTTTTGATAAATACACATTTCTTCTTTTCTTCACTTCCCCTCCATTTTTTCGGGTTGCAATGCGTGTCATTTTAAAGAATTATTTTTTCCTTGCTCTGCATTCTCAGCTGAAATTAAAACTTGCTCCCTTCATCTTTACCATCACTGCTGGAAGCAAACATTCTGACTGTGATGTAATAGTTGTGTAACCATTTCCCTTCATCCTCATGGACTCAGCAGACTTCCAGTTGTAGAAAAAAACTTCAGGTGGATATAGATTAAGAAAGAAATCATGATTAGGAGAACTTTAGTTTGAGCTGATGTTGAGCTTCAGCCAAAGATTTCCTTGCAAGGAGACTTCTGGGCCACTCACTCACAAGTTGGACTTGTGATGGTCCTTGTGGGTCCCTTCCAACTCTGAGTATTCTGTGATTCTGAAAATTTTCAGGGAAAAATGCAGGATGAGAGATAAATATTTTTGAGTGTAAAACAGTATTTTGCATCAAGTTACTTCAGCTTTTGTTTTCTGAAAGAATTTTATTGCCTGCAAAAGCACTGTTGAAAGTTGCAGTACTGTAAAACCCATCCAGGTTAACTGAAGTTACACATAAATCTTCTTTCTAACTGGGAACTTGCCCTTTCTTTTACCTTTAGGTAGATTTTAGAGACTTTAGTACTTGTACTTTGTTCTTTAGCATATTCTTTTTTCCAAATTGCTAACATAAAAATAAAATTTCCTTTTAGATTCCTGATCAGATGTTCTTCCACACTGACTATCGGCCGCTGATCCGAGACTCCAACAACTACGTGCTGGATGAGCAGACCCAGCAGGCCCCTCACCTCATGCCCCCTCCCTTCCTAGTGGATGTGGATGGAAACCCTCATCCAACAAAGTATCAAAGATTGGTGCCAGGAAGAGAGAATTGTGCAGATGAACATTTGATTCCTCAGCTTGGATATGTAGCAACAAGTAAGAATATCACTAAAGCTGTACATCCAGGGGTGGGTTATGCACTAGTTCCTAAGGGGACATCAGCAATTCAAAAATATCTATTTTTTCACTGGGCATTTTGTATTTATGTTCACTAAAGATGCTGAAAGGTCTTACAGTGGATACAATTTAAACAAGAAAAAAAAAATCAGTTGTTCAAATGGATGTTGCAGTTCTTTTCTGTGGGCAGTGATGTTCACAAACAGTTTGATTGTACATTCCATAAATGTCTTACTTGGAATAAATAATTGGAATAATTTCATTCATTTGGTCTGTTTCACACTTGCAAGGTGATGGAGAAGTTGTGGAGCAGGTAATCGGCCAGCAGACGGTTGACCAGGATGAGCCAGGCTTGGAGCCCAGCATTCTGGATGGGATGATCAGACAGCTACAGCTGGAACAGGATCAGAGAACTGCAGCTGAACAAGAATCTGCTCCAAGTGGCCCCCAAAATGGGGAGGGAACACCCAGGAGAGGTTAGGACTGCTGATAACTTCTTCAGTAATTGTTCTGTCTCCGTTTTTATTGTGCTGTGTGAAATACTGAAGCAGGTTTTAACTTCGGTGTCATTTTGGCGACTGATATTCCTTTAATATTGTGATACCTGGTTATTTTTATTCTTTAAAACATTGCTGCTCCTGTGATTAAATGACAAAAGCCTTTCACTTTAAAAGGAAAAGGTCATTAATAACATGCAAAATATATACAACAGAATTTTTTGCAAATGTTTGCTATATAAGTTATTTTTGCATTCCTTACTTTTTGCAAAGTAAGTATTGTGCCATTATTCAAACTGGTTTCCCCTGTCCCTTCTTTACAGATTTAAACAAGATACTTTCCTAAGCTGTGTCTTTGGAGTTCTAATTATGTAGTTTTATAATATAGAGGAAAAACTGTGTATTTTCGTACATAATTATATATTTAGTTATATGCACTCAGCTCTAGGAAAAGTGCTTTTTAGAGCCTCACTGGCCTCCAAGCTGTCTGAAATAGTTCAGAAGAACCCTTCTGTCACACCACAATTCCTTTCACTGGGAGGTGTTTGGGAAACCACTGAAATGTGGCACTCGTTGCTCTGGTCTGACAAAGTGGTCACTGGTCAAATGCTGGATATTGGGGCTCTTTTTCAGCCTAAGTGACTCTGTGATTCTGATTCTGTGAAAACAGTAGCAGAAATAATCGTTCTTAAAGTACTTTGTGTAATCTCCGTGTTTTCTACAAGACACATAATCCTCCAGAACTGATGCCTTGTGAAGGCTGACCTAGAGCAGAGGCTGGACAGAGCTAAAGAATAAAGCAGGGATTTATTAAAAGCATTTCCTTAATGGGTCCACCTTGGGCAGCACAAGAGCCCAGCCAGGGCTGCACCCAAGATGAACCAAAATGGGCACAAAATGCAGCCCGGGCACGGGCTCTGTCACTGGGATCAGTTCTGCTCCATTTGCATCTTGGAGTTCATTGTCCAATTCCAGCTTTAGCTGCTGCACTCCCATCCTGCTTGTTTTTCTCTCTCCAGCCCACGTTGTTTGTGCTCTTGGGCCTGAGATTTGGATCATTTGTCCTTGGTCCCCAGCTGGAGAAGGAATTGTTTTGTCTCCCTGCTCTGTGCAGAGAGCTCGCCATGCCCTGATACGAAGCTCAGTAGTACACACTAAAACAGTACAGAATCTGAAAAATATAAAAGCTGAAACCTAAGGCATCACTGAAGGCTACAAGTCACATACTTAGAGATAAAAATACGGCCATAATTCTTTTTTTTTTTTTTTTTAATCTGTAGCAAGAAACTTCCAGTTCCCTGGAGCATGGCAAAACTGCTTTGATTTGTGTGTTTCAGCTTTCAGAAGGCCGAGCTTGGACATCCAGTCCCCGCCCAACATCGGGCTGCGGCGCAGCGGGCAGGTGGAGGGCGTGCGGCAGATGCACCAGAACGCCCCGCGCAGCCAGATGGCCACCGAGAGGGACCTGCAGGCCTGGAGGCGCAGGGTGGTGGTGCCAGAGATCCCCCCCAGCTTGCTCAGGTCTGTCAGCAGCCTGCCTGGAGAGGCTGCCTAGAGCAGAGGCTAGGCAGAGTTAGAGAATAAAGTATGTATTTGTTAAAAGCACTTCAAAGGATATACCTTGGGCAGTGCGAGAGCCTGGCAGAGGCTGCATCCACAAGGGACAATGGTCACGAGTTTTTTGGGCAGATAAAAGTTTGGTCTGTTTGCATATCAGAGGTTAATTGTCCAATTACAGCTTCAGGTAATGAAGTCATATCCCCCTGGTTAGCTTTTCCCCCAAATTCACTTTTGTTTATACTTTTCAGGGCCTGAGGCAGCTGGTGTGACCTTCGTTTCCAGGCCCAGAAGGATTGTTTTGTCTGACCAAAATACAAAGAAAACTAACTGGCATTTTATATAGAGTTCAGAGTTATACTAATGCAGTACAGAATCTGAAAATTATAAAACTACAACTTAAGGCAGCACTAGGGACAGCACAGCCGCTTAGTTTGTCTAAATTAGTGCTGTTACACCAAAGGTAGAATGGATGCTGGTGGAATAGTTTAGCATTGTGGGCAGATGTGCTAAAAACTCCTAATTGTAAGGCCCATTCAGTGAGAAGAAAGGGAAGTTGTCCAGTTGAATGATTCTCCCCTATTTCAATATTTTAAGTCATCTCCAGGCCAGCTAGGTCACCCAGATTCTTGCTTTCTCCAATATAAAAGGTTGAATTAGTTTCCATGGAAGAGTTGGGTGAGATTGTGCTCTCTGTGAGACTTTTGGGGGTGATGAGTTATAGCCCCTTGAAATGCCAAACCAGTTTCTTTCGAAAGTATTATCAGTATTCATCTGTGAAAAGGAGAATTAGTAGCTAAACATCTCTTTTTCATCTCTTTTTAAAGCACAACCGTAGGTTCTGTCACATCTCTGAGGGTTTTAAGAAGCATTCCCAGTGTTGGGAGGCAGAGTGATTGCAAATGGAAAAATGCAAATTAAAAATGAAGTTGAAAACGTAGATTATATTTTTATGTTGGGAAGGAAGACTTTTTTTACCATCCATATTTTTTACTCTTACCTGGAAATGATAGGATGGTTTAGAGTTAATTGAGCAACAATGACATCTGAAATTAAAAATGGAATAGAACGGAGTGTGAGACCTGCATTGTCGAACAGGTGTAGAATTAGATTTTCATGACTTTCTTGTAGGAAACAAGAAGAATATCGGATTGCAAAAGGGGAAGAAGAGAGAGATCTTTATGCGACAGAGAATAAAAAGTCATTTGAATCACTGGAAAAGGTACGTGGGAGCTTCAGGAAAAGTGAGCATTCTGTGCCCAAGGACAAGTGGTGATGTAGAAAATGAAAGCAGAGGTTTCTGGTATGGTCTTCCAAGGATCCTGATGATTCAGCTCCCAATTATTGCAGGACAAAGTTTGATTTATTTTTATGAGTACCTGGAATTCTTTTTGCTTTCAGTCTTGCCTGCTTCTGTGTCAGGTATTTGGGAGTAATTTTTAAAAGCAGGATGGCTTTCAGGCCGTTCTGATTTGACTGCAAGTCCTGCTAGAGCTCTGAGAACATTCAAGGTCCTGTACTTGAGGAATCACGGGTTATATTGCTGTTCCTTGTCATTTTACTTTAGATATCAGTGTTTTGTCTGTGTGGGAACTTCTTCAGACTTCCCTCCTTTCAAGTGCTTTTTTCTTTGTTTTGTGGGAGAGATTGGCAAGAAGGAAACATTGGTTATTGTGCTGTTTTTATCAGTTTGTTGCCTGATTTGCTGTGTCTTAGAGAACAAAACAATTTGACACAAGAATTCTGCTGCATGATACCCTTTACTGAGGGGAGTTGGGGGTTGAAACAAGATGATCTTTAAGGTCCCTTCCAACACAAACCATTCTCTGCTTTTATAATTGCACGTTGTAGGCAGTTAATGTCTTGATTCTGTAAATCTGTTTATCAAGTGATGCGAATGGAGCTGTCACAGTAGTTTAAAAAGAATAATGTCTTAGAACAACGAATAAATTTGTAACAGCAAATTTTAGACTTCAAGCTTACATGAAAATTATTTCTTGTGAAAGGGATTTTTAACTTAATCATGCTGTTTTGGTGTTTGCACTCAGCAGTGCTTTTAGCCACTCTTTCCGTCTCATAAAAATTTGCCAGGTAAATATTTATATTTAACTCCAATTCTTTCCCTTCTTTATAAATTAGAGTGACTCTGAGTCTTCATTAATCCAGTCGAAGCGTCGACTGCACAGGCGGAAATATTCCAACTACAGAACGCGGAATAACATCGAGCAGCTGGAGTCTTCTGAGGAGGAGAGGGACAACTGCCTTGGCTTGATAGAGCAGGTGAGCTCTCCTCTGAGTTTGGGTTTTGAACTTGAGTTGCTCAATAAATGAAATTTCATGTAGATGTGCCTTTTCTCTCTTAAACACGCAAACAAAAAACCTCACCTCTTCTTTTTTCGGAGAAAGTATTTCTGTAAGCATCATTGTTGTTGGCACTTGTCAAACCTGTTGTGTTGCTTTAATAAAGACAGTATTTCCTGTCAGTATATAAATGGCTCAGCTGGCCTTGCTCACAATCTTCTAAACCAAATCCACGGCCCGTGTCAAAGATCTGATGGACAGTTGGTTGGCTTCGGATGACATTTGGAGTTAAGATGTGTTTTAATGTTTTTCTATGGAAATTTTAAAGCTTTTTGCTAATGTGATTCTTCCACAGGGTCTGTTCCTCTGGCCTGGGGTGACACAGGACTTTGTGGGTAGCAGGAGCTTTTTGTTTGTGTCTGATGTGTTATCAGACTGTAAATGGGTGATGGCACTGCCCTTGTCTTGCCTTGCCCACAAGGAAATAGTTTTAAACTGGGAAAGGGAGAAGTGGAAGGAGCAGAGAAGCTCAGACTTGTTGGAGCAGTCACTTTGTTAAGGAAGAACAGTGAACAAAAGGAGGCATGTTCAGGAGATTAGGAAGTCTTGCAATTAAGATGAGGAATGGTATTCAATGGAAATTGACTCTGTTGACATCCTAGTAAAGAATTTCAGTTGGGTAAAAACAAAAAATCACTTCAATTGAATGTAAAGTTCAGTGAGTATTGAACTTTGATGTTGTAGTGTATCATGTACACAGTGTATGAGCAGGTTCTAGTGAGAAGACTCTTAACTTTGTTACTCTGAAAATGACAATCAGTTCGACTAATTCAAACATTTGAAGCTACAGTTGAAATCTCTTGTGAATTTCTGCTATTTTTAATTTTTTTGCATGGCAAAATACAACTTCACACATGAGCTGTGCATCATACTGACTCGGTTATGAAAAGCACATTTAAAACATTAATGCAAATAGTTGATGAGCAACAATCAGGAAATTAGTAAAGTCATAATATATTTTGGTGTATCTCTACTGTTTGGTGTTGCATTTAAATACATGCATGAGTACTCTAATTAGTACTTGGTCAATCAATTGGTACTAAAAGGAGGGGGGAGAAAACCCTCAACTTGCATAACTAGTGAAAAAAATCATAGCATTGACAGAACGTCCCCTTGTGGTGTGTGGAGAGAAGATGTGATTGCTTTTTGTGATCTATTCCTTTTGTAATGTACCTGGCTTCTTTTAAGTTTGATAATATGGACAACACGTTTTTAAGTTTCAGACTCTTAAAATATGGGTTTGGCTTGAGTTTGTGTTTTTAAATTTAGGAAGCTGAAGAAAGTGAGGGCTCTGGTTCATCTGATGAAGAGGAAGAGTGGAGAAGTGACAAGAAAAGCAACAGTAATAGTTCTAGGTAAAGTGAAAAGACACATCCCATAATGAGTTTTACGTGAGTTTTGACAATTTAAGAGTTGTATGAAAGCTCTCTTGTGTTTCAGATGTGATCATATGATGATGATAATAATAATAATATAAGGTATAATTCATATACTTCACTGACACATTGTATTGTTATTTACTGTTCCATTTCACCAAAACATTTCTATTTCTTAATGTAACTCTTAAGTCCCTCTGGTTTTTTTGCCATATGGCAAAGAGAGATGAGAGTCTGGAATATTTTGATAGCATGTTTTGGTCTGGTTTTGGAGGGATAAAAGATTTCATTTTGGAAATTCTTTTCCCAATTTCATTTGGGGAGTTTTTTTTTTTGCCTTGCTCTTAAAAATTTTTTGAAAAACTCTGAATTTTTCAAAGTTTCTCATTTTATGTAGAACTGTTGTAGATAAGTTTTTAATCACTTCATTGTGGCTATTTTAGATATTTTTTTAGAATTCTGTAGTACTAGAAATAAAAAATACTCAGAATGGTGGTACTCAGAGACCCTCTCAGAGTGGATGTGTAGCTGAGATTTGGGTGTGTTCCTTAGGGAGTGCTCCTAACCTAGTCCAGAATTCCTTTGCACAACTTTCTTGAATAAAATTACTGATTTTTAGAATCCACCAGACTTTAGTTGTTTAAAGAAACGTGCTTTGAATTACTAGATTCTCCCAAAAATTCACGTTAAGCTTCGAGTGAAGTAATGGTTACAACAGGGCAAAGTTGCTTTCAACAACACTTGCTATCTGCTGGTATTTTCCTGAGGGAGTTGAGTGTTCAGAAGCAGTGAGAGCTTGGTTGTTTGTGTTTCCCTGCTCTCTGTGGACAGTGATTCCTCGAGCAGATATTCCGACTGGATCGCGGACGCCGGGATCAACCTGCAGCCGCCGGTGCGCACCTCGCGCAGGAAAGCGCTGCGCTACTGCAGCACCTCTGAGGATGAGGTGTCAGCTGAGAAGTCCTCTCCTCCCAAGAGGAGAAGGAGGAAGAGGAGGAAAAAACCCAAACCAAAAAAGCAGGAGGAGGTACAATTTTCTTGCTTTTTTTTTTTTACATGCTCTTCAGTTCATTTCTCTCTTAGGGGTTAGGTGTCTTGGTTAGAAACTGCTAAAATAATTGCTACTGCCATCAGCCAAGGATCTATCTGTCACCACTCACAGGGTACATGGAATTCATTTGAGACCATTCCCAATGTGAGGGATCTGCTGATTTGTAGGGAAGAATCTGCATTCCATGTGAAGGTGCCTTCATTTTCCCAATGCTGATGGTGTTAAAGGGGAAATGTGTTCAATAAATATCAGCACGGAATATCAGACTTTTCCCAAGGAATAAAACAAGGGGAAGGCTTTAAACTGAAGGAGGGCAGGGTCAGGTTAGATTAGATTAGAGAGGAATTCTTGAGTCTTAAGAGTGCTGAGACACTGAGACATGATGTCCGCAGAAGTCGTGGCTGCCTTATCCCTGGAAATGTCCAAGGGCAGCTTGGACAGGGCTTGGAGGAGCCTCAGTTAGTGAAGAGTGTCCATGCTTGTGACAAGGCTTGGAACAAGATGATGTTTGAGGTCTCTTCCAACCCAAACCATTCTGTGACTCTATAACTTGTTTAAACTGTCTAGTTTTTTAGCTGTTTTAATGCCTAGAGGACACAGTCACTCCATTTCTGGTAGCAATTTATACTTAGGTTGAATATTTATTTTTTTATAAGTTACAATAGTTACTCTGTTTTAAGCTACTGATTTTTTAAGTTAATTTAAATAATTAACTTAAGTTACAATAACTGCTGTTAGTTGTTTTCTCTCATAAAGGAACAAACAAAATATTTTTCTTAAGCCTGGGGTGATTTTGATACATATGGTCTGTTTTTCTCTCTATCCTTTCACTTTCTTCTAAGTAGAATCAAACAGTTTCTTGGAGCTTGAATAGTTTGTAATTGGGTACTGAGACTGTCATCTAAATTATAGAACTTTCTGCTAAGGCCTGCATAATCCTGACTTGCCTCACTCAAAATCTCCAGATAGGAAAGGAATGTTTATTATTAGAATTACAAATACAATTATAACTCAAGGAAAGCCTTGGAGGAATTCTGCTGATACTGTTTGGAAATGCTGTAGATTGGTCCTTTATAAGTTAAGCTGTTGTCTGCCAAATGAAAATGGAATTATTTGTTTAGAATTCATGTCCATTGTGTCTGATTTTGTGAAGGCTGGTGCCGCAGCACAACCACTGAACTTGGAGCTGTCCTATGACTGGCACCCTCCAGTCTGGATCACAGACACGGCTCTGCGAAGGTCCCCGTTTGTCCCTCAGATGGGGGACGAGGTAGGAACAAAGATTAAAATCTTCCAATGCTTGTGATTATTATAATTGCTAAATACAGGAAAACATTCACTGTTTGGGCTTGCTGGGGTGTTTTTTAGGTGATATATTTCCGACAAGGGCATGAAGCTTACATTGAAGCAGTGAGAAGAAATAACATTTATGAACTGAATCCACACAAGGAGCCCTGGAGAAAAGTGGTGCTTAGGGTAGGTCTGCACTGAAGGTTCTGTGGGTTTCTAACAGTCTGTGACTGAAGAGTTTTATTATTCTGTTTGTAAAACATGGATTTGTGAGGTTGCTGATGTTTCCCTATGGGGAAAGTGTGTGCAATTATCAGATTGTCTTCAGAATTTTCTGTGGGAAGCCAAATGAAAAACCTGTGTTAAAATCCTAAGGCTGACAGACTGCCTTCCATTGAAACCTCAAATCTAATTTCAGTGTTTTGCATGTGGGTACAGTTGTTTAATTCGTGTTAAACTAACAGTTCTGTGCATGGTCCCTAAGACAAAACTTGCTGAAGCTATTTGTTGTTACCTGTAGGATCAGGAATTGGTAAAAATCGTTGGAATTAGGTACGAAGTTGGTCCTCCCACGCTGTGTTGCCTCAAGCTTGCCTTTATAGATCACGCCACTGGGAAACACACAGACAAATCATTTTCCATCAGGTATGTGCAGTTTTAGTTTCCGGAAAAGTGTTTAAGAATATGTTTCTCTTCTTCCTAAAGCCCTGAGGCACATGAGTGATGATTTTTTTTATCCAGATACCATGACATGCCAGATGTTATCGACTTCCTTATCTTACGTCAGTTCTACGACGAAGCCCGGCAGAGGAACTGGCAGGCCTGTAAGTGTTTGCTGAGTGTTGGACTGAACAGTTTTGGAATCACAAATCTATCCATGGCTAATTGCTGCATGTGCTGTTTGTCGCGTCAGAGGGTTCCCTGGTAGGCAAGAGTCAGAAATTTGAACCTTGGAGGGACTGCAGTAGATGTAATACAGTCACCAAAATACGTATCCAGACTGCTCTGTTCCCTTTTTTATTTTAAAGCTAAACAAGAGACTTACATGTCAGTGAGTCTAGGACTTTAATTATGGAGAGAAATCAAGAAGTACATTTATCAAAAGTTTTTCTGATTGCCTGTGGCAGCCACAGAGTTAAATCCTTCTCTCAGCAGAATATCTGTGTTTCCTGCAGCCGACAGGTTCCGCTCCATTATTGATGATGCCTGGTGGTTTGGGACAGTGCTGGGTCAGGAACCTTACCAGCCTCAGTATCCAGACAGTCACTTCCAGTGTTACAGTGTCAAGTGAGTACACAAAGATTTTATTTCCAATGTTATTACAGTGCCTTTGCTCTCACACGACTGCCTCATTGCTATGGGAATGTGTAAATTGTTCACTTAAATTATCTTACTCCTGGTATTGTCACTTCTTAATGGTTTTAAGTTGCTGCTGTAGCACAGTATGGATATGTAATAACTTGTTAATGAGTAGTAATATGGTAAAAGCAGTTTTTGACCTCTTCACATTTCCTGTACTGAGTAATTCTGCATCCCTTCCACAAAGCAAGCAATGCAGTTTTCTGTGAACATTAATTATTGCTGTGCACTGATAGTTGGTTTGGGGGTGCTGAATCTCCTCTGTGGTTGCTGACATCAAGGTCCTTATGCCTCAAGTCCTCACACTTTGTCTTTCACATTGTGCACCCTTTTTCTTTCATATCAGCAAAGAGGCCTTCACACAAAGGAGGAGATTGGTAAACAAAGATATCTCTGGACTGCAGTGTTCAGGCTCAGGATATTGGCCTTGTTCTGCCCTGTCCAAGCTGTCTGGAATAGAATCACAGAATGGTTTGGGTTGGATGGGACCTTAAAGATTGTCTTGTTCCAACCCCTTGCTGTGGACAGGGACACCTTCCACTCTCCCAGGTTATTCAGAGCTCCAAACAACCTGGCCTTGGACACTTCCAGGGATGATGTAGCCACAACTTCTTTGGGAAACTTGTGTCAGGGCTTCACCACCCTCAGAGTCAAGAATTCCATCCTAGTATCTAATCTAACCCTTCCCTCCTACAGCTTAAGGCCATTCTCTCTTGTCCTTCACTCCATGCCCCTGTGAAGGTCCCTCTCCAGCCTTCTTGTCACTTCCTTTAGGCACCAAAAGGATAATTCTGGGATTTTGGTTGGTTTGGTTTCCCCCAGCAAGGGAGGACTCTAAGGAGAATAAACAGTGAATGTTCAATATTCCTATTTCCATCATGCCCAGAAATAATTCCCATGTCTTATACAGTACATTTAATAGTCACAGTTTCATTGTTGGAAGACTTCTTCATTGCTTTTTCACTCAAAGGCTTTTGAACCTGTTGCTCAGCACGAAGAAGGGAAATTTTCTAGCCAATAGACAATCCAGTGAGACTGCCAAGGCTGTGTTACATGTTGTGGTTCCTTGTCTCACCTACTTGTCTTCTCTCTCAATGATTTTCCTTGGTGAGAAGGGTGAAGTAGCTCCCAGATTGAAGTTCTTGCCTGTTGCCTTCCCTTCCATATTCCATCCATTCCATGTGTTCTGTTGTGTACCACAGATGTTCCTTAGGAGCAGGGTCAGGTGGGCTTTGGATTTTTCTTGGCCAGTTCCAAATCAAGTTTCCAGTTATAATAAAAGCCTGGTGCCAATTTCCTGGCCTCCTTTCTCCTGTAAGAACTAAAAAGATATTTCAGTATTTTAATGCATCAGCCTTTAACAGAAAAGTCTAGAGCTGCTTTGAAGGAAGGAATTCTGTGTTCCTTAAGATCCTTTTCCAGAAGGACTTTATTCTACCTGGCCTCACAAACAGCTTTTCAAGAGCAGAATCCTAAGATATGTGTATGAAAATATCTGGAGTGTTTGGCAGCTGTATTTAGGTTTTGTGACTTGGCTGAGTCTGTTGCTCTTTTTGTCACACTTACTTCAATTTATTGCTGTTGTATGGAAAATAGATGAATTGAAGATAATTTTCAATTTTTTTGTTATTTTATTGGCCAGACAATAAATAGGTGTTTGTGTAGAAGCAGCCTGATTTATTATGAAATTGCATTATCTGGATGAGTGGAACTTAAGCAGAACTAAGTGGGGCTTAAGCTGTACTAAACTCTTGATAAAGTTTTACATGCAAAATTAGGAATTGATATATCCGTCTGTGAATATCAGCAACTTAGGAAGTATTGTACAATAACTGGGGAGGAGAACTGAACAGATCAGCCTTTAGGACTCTTAGTTCATAAAAATCAAACAGGCTGAATGATCCAGGTTTTGTAAGGCATTGGGAAATCCAAAACAATGGAGAGCTGCTCTTGCTAGAGCAGGAGTTTTAGTTATAAAATACTCTGAACATGATCATTGCAGTTTCCAGTTGGTTTGAAATAAATGCACAGGAGGCATTAGACCAGATATCTGGGTTTGTTAAAGCATCAGAAGTAGACCTAGGAATTTGGGGAACTCTGAGAGGAAACTGCTGACAAAGCTCTGGAGGGAAGTTGGTGAACTGCAGTCTGATCTATTGGTTTCTGGTATGTGCTTGTAATAAAAAATAAAAATGGGAACGTAAGAATTAACCCAGCTGTAGGAAAGATCCAGCACTCCATCTGTACAGGGTACTTCTGCCTGTCTGCATCAGCGGGGTGTGAAGCTAATCCAGTCAGACATTTCTTACCTTGGAAATAGCAAAATTCATTGGTATTTTATGTATTTTTAAAAATATATGGAAATCTGCCAAAATGTGGTGGGATTTGGAGAGATCTCAGAATGGTGCTCACACCTCACAGTTCAGTATCAGAATGAATATCCAGATCTATCAAGAGCACTTGTGTTGCTTTATCTTGGGCCTTAATTAACTTCAGTTTCTTCATTTTATATTTATTCTTTTCTTTGTCTTAATGCCCTCTGCCTCATATATTGGAGTGCTAACATATGAAATGCCTCACTTCCTGTTCTTCCTTAATCCATGGACTTGCACAACTCCTGTTGTGATCAGCAAAAAAATCTCTTGTGGTTTTTCTCAAATCTTCCCCTTGATGTTATCTCGTTTTTCCAAATGTTCAGCTTATTTTTCTTCATCTTCTTGATACAGGCTTTGTAAAATTGATTTATGTATTGGGTAAGTTGCATACAGCCAAAATCAGGAGGACAATTTTAATCTGAAATTGATAATGAAGAATGTTTCCTTTTTGCTGATTGCAAACCAATGCCTCTGTTTATGTACATGTTTATACAATGTCTTTGTTTCTGTACGTGTTTATTTTGTTAATACCTACAAATAGCTGTAATTTAAATGTGCTTATAGCTGAGAATTAAATATGCTTGGAGGGAACACTTCTGAGGTAAGGTAACTTTAAATTATTATTGTATTTTTTTTACTTGGTGAATCAGATGGGACAACGGTGAAATTGAAAAGCTGAGCCCGTGGGACATGGAACCAGTCCCTGATAATGGTAGGTAGAAGCCCTTTAATAAAACAGTTTAAAGTGCTTCTCCCTCTTCCCAGTTCCTTTGTTTCAAGACAGTCTTGCTTGAGATTTAGTGAAATAATTTGAATATACCTATATTTTTTCCTTTTGCATCTTCCGGAGCAATTTTGAAAAAAATACTTTAAATGTGTAGTTCTGACGTATGGAATAAAACCTGCTACTTCCAAATGCCAGGTTTCAAAAAACATCTCAAGTTTCAAACTATGAATTTGTTGTAGTATACTGTAGTACAAGGGCAGGTAAGAAGAATATAAATAAAATAATTTCCAGTCAGCAAATCCTTACTGCACATAATTTAAAACCAACAATTTATAAAGTTTGCCGTTCAACTCCAGATTATCTGTAAATAATTAAAGAGTGGCATTTGTGGTTTGTCTTAATATTTCACTTTTCCAGTACTTGTCAGTACCAGCTTGGGAGGGGGGAGGAAAGTTTGGGAGATACTGAGGAAGTGGTTTCTCAATAAGCTGTCAAAAAGGTAATAAACTTAATTAAAAACTGCAGAAAAACAGAATTTAAAACATTTTGCTGTTTGTATCCATTTTGTATTATTTTTTTCCCACAGCCTTAGCATTAAACTCTACTTGAAGGCAAGGATTTTTCTGTCAGTTGCAAGCATACAATTATTTAATAACTGTGAGTGCTCAGCAGTTTATCTTGTTCTCACTCCTTCCCCACTTTGCTGTCTTTAGTTGATCAGCCTGAAGAATTAGGAGCGAGTGTCTCTGTGACTGTGGAAGAGGTGGAGAAGCTCCTGTACAAACCCCAGGAGGGGGAGTGGGGGATGAAGTCCCGTGATGAGGCCTGTGAACGGATTATCCGTGGCATTGATCAGCTCATGACTCTTGGTGAGTGTTGCTGAGCTCCAGGTGCTCCTCTCCTGATGATACATTTATAAACAGCCTGGAATATCCATGGCATCCTTTAAAAATTCCCTGTGATAAAGTACTTGAATGAGCAAATGTTTTTCTGTGCAGTTCTTTCTGTTTGCACTGAGATCTGTGTGATTTTATACATCATTGATTTTAGAGCACCCAGCTCACTTGTCATGGACCTACAGGCTTTGAAATAGAATCCCAGAATGGCTTGGGTTGGGAGGGAGCTGAAAGCCAATCCAGTTCCTGCACCTTCCACTATGCCCTGCTGCTCCATGCTCCTGGCCTTGGACGTTGCCAGGAATCCAGGGGCAGCCCCAGCTGCTCTGGGCACCCTGTGCCAGGGCCTGCCCACCCTGCCAGGGAACAATTCCTGATTGCCAAGATCCCATCCAGCCCTGCCCTCTGGCAGTGGGAGGTCATTCCCTGTGTCCTGTCCCTCCAGCCCTTGGAAATTGTCTCTGTCTTTCCTGTCAGCTCCTTCAGGCACTGGAAAGCCAAAAATGAGATCAAGCAGTTAAATTTTGCTGTTGTTGCTGTTTTTAACCAGACATCTCAGCAGCTTTTGCTGGCCCTGTGGACCTGTGCACGTACCCCAAGTACTGCACGGTGATCGCGTATCCCACGGACCTCAACACCATCCGCACCCGGCTGGCCAACAGGTTCTACAGGTCAGTGCTGCCAGGGAGAAACTCACCGGAACTGCAACAAACCCTGACATTCTTTCTCTGAGGAATTCACTATTTGAAATCACCAAATATTATAAATCTCCCTGAAATTACTTCAGTGCTGATGATAATTCAGATTTTGAAGTGCTGTCCTTCAGCTTAACCTGAAGAAGGTTAAGCTCTTGCTATTTTCAGAAGTGAGCTTAAACACAAGAGGTGAAATGTTAAATATTAACAGCAGCATTTTAAATGATAAAAACTTACAGAAGAAAAAGAGGGAAGAGTGTAATGATGACAGAGTTCTGGTTTGCTGGATGTGCTGATCAGCCATAGCTTGAAAATAAATTTAAGTATATTCTTCATCTGGACCTGCATTCAATGTATCTGTAAATACAGTGAAGAGACATTAATAGTGAATTTCCTCTTGTATGAGATGGAAAAGTTATCTTGGGAAATAATTGGAAATTCTGTAGGTGAAAAGCTGCAGACTTAGAGTATCTCTGCTTCACAGGTATAAGGAATTGGGAAAATAAGTTGTAAAAATGAAATTGCATGTTTGCGGCAGCTCATTTCTATCAAGTTATAATTTCAATTTGTAGCAGTTTCTCAAATCTGTCACTTTACAGGGGACACTTTTCAGTGGTCAGTTGGCATCAAAGCAAGGTCTTTAAGGGAAAACAGGGACATTGTAGCTGGGATTCTTTAAAAATGTCGCTGGACAAAGCTCTTTTCACTCCTTTTTAATTATTTGTGCCTTGTATTTGTTAATTAAAAGTTCCTCAGATATGAGTCAATTTGTGCTCCATTTCTCAGGGCTTTGTAACAAGCAGCTTCTGATATGTCCAGAAGAAATGTGATAATTTAGAGTAGCGATCTTCCCCCTCCTTTTGAATAAGTCAAATGTAAGCTTTTTAAAAATGCTTGTGTTTTTAGAGATTCCAGGAAATCCACAGTCCTTGGGATGATTTCAATGGTATTTTGTGATTTAGGGGTAACACATGCTAGTGCTTACTTGGCCAGCTGAATTAACTGAGTTTGTATCACAAACTGTCTGAGGATGAATTAGCAATAAGGAGCTGGGAAATGACTGATGAAAGATGTGCATTACTGGTTTTGATTCCTTGGGTTTGGCATGTGAAGGAAAAGTTTGAGACTGACCTAAAGGGACATAAAACAAAGCACATCTAAATCTAATATGAAGAGAAAATTACAGCGGTACAATTTTTGCTAGTTTCAAGCTTTTCTTTTAGTATTAAAGGTGCAATATTTTCTAATTTCAAGGAGAATTTCAGCATTGGTTTGGGAAGTCAGATACATTGAAAGCAATGCCAGAACCTTCAATGAGCCTGGGAGTGCTATTGCCAGAGCTGCAAAAAAAATCACCACCCAGCTCCTAAAGTTTATCAAGTAAGTGGCATTTTAATGTAAATAATTCTTGAATCCTTGTGCTTTTGAACAGTGGAGAGTAAAAGCAGCTCAGTGTCACTTTGTGGTGAGCCCTGCTTTGACTCTTTCAGTGCACTGGAAGGACAGGTGTCTAATTCTGAGTGTTACCTTAAATACTGAAATATTTAGCTTACAGTCCCAAAATGTCACTTGAGATTGAGTATCTTAAGTAGCTCAGCCTGTAAAAATTAATTTCTGTGCTGTCCTGTGTAGAAGTTCCTGTTGCAGCTTGTCTGACTTCATTGAAAGGTTAAAATAAACTGAGGTTGATTTTGAAATGAGTGTGGGCAACCTTCCTGCAGCTGGGCAGGCCCCTTTCAAATTCCTCATCCTGATTTTTATATTCCATTTAATACTCAGTTACTGTCTTCCCTTTTATATGGAGCATTTGGTTGTGGCTGAGTTTAATTTAGCAAACAACAGCTCTGCTTTTGCTGTTTCAGTAACAGAGATTTAATTGCGTTGCAGTGACCAGGACTGTACAAATATTTTTGAATTATGTAGCACAACAGATGATAAACAAGATTGTCATGATGCTGATCTGGTAAGTTGGGGTTTTTTGGTGGAAAATTCCAGTAATTTGTGGTGGTAAGAAAATACCAGCAACCTTCAAATATTGTTGATGAAATTGCTGAATTATTTACATAGTTAATACAAGCATGGATTATATTAGGAATTTTTATGAATGTTTTATGTCATTTATTATCAGTGAATTGCATTACTGGTAATTGCATCACTAAACTTCAAAGCTATTGGGTATCTTCTAACTGCAATTTCTGATGGTGGTTTTTCCTTTTCTCACACCACTGAAGAGTCCAGACTCCAGCTCTTGTCCTTTTCTAGCATATTGCTTTCCAAGTCTCCCAGACACTGTGTGGTATTTTTTTATGCTCATCTTTGGTCTTACTGAAAGAATTAAGAAGAAAATTTAATTTTAACACAGTCTCAAATCTAATGACACTTTTAGCCTCCATCCCCTATTTTTCCTACATCACTTTTAAGATAATTGATTTTATTTTGTGCAGGACGATGAAAAATGTGTTCCAAGAACATCATACAGAAGAAGAAAAGTGAGTTGGCCAATCTTTAACTTATAACCCCAACCAGGTTGAATTTTTTTCTTGCTGTATTCCAGTAAGGATTTTCCTAAATTTTTTTTTCCTCAAGGGACGGGGCTTAAAAAAAGGGAAAAACCTGAAAAGTGGCTATGATGAAAACTGTTGGAAGAAGCAGTGCATGGAACTGGTGAATTTAATTTTCCAGTGTGAGGATTCTGAACCTTTCAGGCAGCCAGTTGATTTGGATCAATATCCTGTAAGTTGTACTTGATAACCTTAATAGATTCTTTTTTTATTGCTGTCTTACTGTGCCTTGTAAGGGAATTATTTTAGAAAAATCTGCATTTTCTTAATTAAAATGAGTTTCTTGAAGGTCTAAAGTCTGTTTACTGAGCCTAAACTATGAATTTGATTTTTTCCCCCTCTCTTTTAGCTGTTCATGGTAATCTAACTACCCTTACAGTCTCTTTTTTCTCTAAAAACCCAACAAACTTAATTTAAAGGAGAAAAACTTCTTTACAGATACATAACTTCTTCTGGTGACTCCATATTTTGAGTTTGAGTCTCACCCCAAGTTTTAAAAACATCTTGAGGTTCTCTAAGAAAACATGAAGGGGAAAGAAAGCTTGAGGTGTTTTGATGGGGTTTGATTTGGGTTTTTTTTGGTGTGGTCGTTGCGTTATGGGGCTTTTTTTGGCTGTTTTTTTATACCAGATCTGTTGTTTCTCACAGTAAAATTCATGGGATAATGAAAAAGGAGATTTTTAAACCAAACTGTCTCAGAAAAAGTGTTGCTTTCTTCTGTGGTGCTTTCTCTTTCTCTTGCTGCTGAAGATAATTTGTGTCATTTTAGCTACTCCTAAATGACACAAATAAAATTCAAAAGTGTGGTTTTTTCCCTTATACTTTCACAGAAATCTTTTTTTCATATGTTTTCTATAGGATTACAGACATATTATAGACACTCCGATGGATTTTGGTACAGTGAAGGAAACTCTGGAAGCTGGGAACTATGACACTCCAATGGAACTGTGCAAAGATATCAGACTGATATTTAGTAATGCAAAATCTTATACTCCAAACAAAAAGTCAAAGGTAGCTGTTACTGTCTGGGGGTTTGTGAATGTCTTAATGAAATGAAATCTTACTTTGCAATTTGTTTAGCAGTACTTTTGATAAAGCTGCTTGCTGGGTAGATAGTGGGGAGAAATAGGACAAAAATATTTAATATGTTCATTTCCTGTTTATTTGGTGTTACACAGGATTGCCTGTGCTTTTCTTACAGCTTTTCTGTACAGTTTCTAATATTACAAATATTAGTCTTGGATCAAAGGCTCTGTTTTTAATAGAAACCACTTCCTTACCTAGATTTACAGTATGACCTTGAGATTGTCAGCACTGTTTGAAGAGAAAATCCGAAGAATTGTTTCAGATTTCAAAAATGGGCAGAAACAGAATGAAAAGCTACGGAGAAACCAGAGGTACACGAGAAGATTTAATAATCAAAGCTCAGTGCAGCAGCCCACCAAAACACTCAGGTAATCAAATTATGAAGGTATAAAGATCTCTCTCAGCTCACTGATACTCATATTGACTCTCACATTTAGTCTGTGAAGAGGGGAACAATTGGTTTTTTAAATGGTTTGTAACACCAGTGGGACTTCTTAAAATTTTCATGCAGTAGGAAAAATAGGTTAAAAAAACCAGGGGTTTTTTTATAGTACAAAACTGAGAAATACAGGGAGACAGAAGAGTAGAAAAGGTTGGGTTTTTCTTTAGTATTTGAATCAGAAAATCAATAACTAAAATAATGAAGAATGAAACAAAGATTTACTTGCTGGATATATTACAAAGATGAAAATCTGCATGAATTACATATTTTGTTGTATACAGAATAAAGTCAGCCCTATGGAATTTCTAGAAATTGTCCCTTACTCTAACATTCAGTTGGGAGCCACATTTGCCTTTTCTCTTTTGAAGGCAAACGAGCTTTTAACACAATTGCTGTTTGACATGATTAACTCCTGTTCTTAACTTGCAAGTGGGACAAAATACAAAAGCTGAATGTGGTAAATCACTGAAACTGAGCTTTTCCCTTCTGCTGCTGTCCAGTCTTCCTTCTCTGGCAGAGAAAGGGTAGGAGTAAGAGTTCTAATTTTAAAAAAAATCTAATTTCAGGGAATTACTTTTATACTTTAAAATAACCAGACACCAGGATAGGCACAAATTGTCTTTGGAATCTCATTTATGTGTGACTGTTCAGTGGGCACAGGAGAGGTGAGTTTTGAGATAACAGAAATTACACACCTTGTGCACCTGGATGAATGTCTGAAAACCTGGACTGTAAGGAAAAAACTGACAAAACAGATCTGTAAGTGAAAAATAATGGACTGAGCAGGATGGCAGGTAGCGCTCGGGCATATGGAGGTAAGGAAGGCAAATAAGTGAAGTTTTCTTTATTTTAAACAGTGAACTGTCTGTAAGGTTCCACCTTCTTTTGTGTATGTTGGGAACTCATTTTATTGTGGAATAACGTTTGGCTGGATAGCATTTAGTTGGAGGCAATTAACCAAAGGCTGGGAATCCAACAAGAGTTGAGGCTGCTGCTGCTGCAGTGAAAATAAGAGAACACGAATTGTCTGGAGGACATCCACCGTTAAATTCTGTTTCTCAGAGCAGAGAAGATTGTCTCCTCTTGTATGACTTCCCTAGGAGTGCAGACTGTAATTTTGATGAAAGAATTTCATGTTTACCTTTGCCAGAATTAAAATTGTCCCACACCACATTAGCTCATAAAATACCCTCCCAGAAATACAAAATGGAATTAAATGTTGTTAAAATACATCATTGCCTTCTCTCTCTTAGTTTTACAACCTCTGTTATTTTTACTACTTTCACTCTCACTAGAAATCTGAAGCAGAAACCACTGAAGTCTCAGGCCAAACTTGAATCTGAGCAGGAAGATGCTTTTCCTCAGCCTACCTCAAGCCGAGCCGCCTGTGTCACAAGCCATAAACCCAACGCTGGCTCCTACAACCAGAGTTCCTCGGGAGAATCCTCGGATTCTGCCTGCCTGGCACCCTTTGAGAGGAACGGGAAGGCCAGAGCCACCCCACTAACTAATTGCTCTGCTTTATCATCAGGTCAGAATTCAGAACTGCTGCAGTTTGCGTTCTGAGGTGTTACATGAGCTTTGCGTTTTTACCGCGGAATTTTTTTTATGTAAGGTTTAGGGTTTTTGTGTGATGCACAGTTTTGTGTTTTACTGGATTTTGGACACTTACATTATTTACAGTGAATGTTATAAAAAGATTTGTGTACTTTATATAATTTTTTGCTTTGAAAAAGTGTAGAATACAGTAAATTTATTTTTATTAATGAAGAAATATGTCAACAGGAGTAATGAGAAATTTGTCAACAGAGAATTTGATAAATGAGATATCATACATACAGTTACTAATACATAGTTATTAATGAAGAAATCTATCAACATACAGTATTTGATAAATGATACTATATAAAGTACAGATCGTATGCCCATATATGTATATATATGTTATATAAAACTTCTTATTTAGAATTAGCAAATGACAGAAGTTCCCTGAGACTTTAAAGCTTTCCTGTCTTTTCCCCTGCACCTCACCTTGACAAAAATTCAGCTGATTTCAAAGTATAAGAATGCAAGTTCTGGTGAAATCTGTTAGAAAATGTTCTGTGTTTTGGTTTTTTTTTTTAAACATGCTTTTCACTTAAATCTAGTGTTTGAAAAGAGCTGTTTTATTTGAATTGAAACTTAAATACAGGTTAAAGAAGCTTGCTGTCACTGAACACTGTAGGAATATGGATTTTGTTGAGGTACCAGTTTGATCCCTGTAATACATTCAGGCATGAGAATGCATTTTAAGATAATGTGAGAAAATTCTGAAGATTCCAGGATCACCAAAATGTAACTCTTAACTGGAAGCTCTTTAGAATTGTAACTGCCAATTGCTTTTTTTTTTAACAGAGAGTGAAATAGAAGGTTCTGGGGTTTCTTCATCTACTTCCTCTTCATCCTCATCCTCCTCAAGCAGCTCAGAAGACAGCAAAGGCTGTTCTGGGGCTCCTGTGTCCTCCTCTCCCCTGCACAACGGGGTGTGCAGGAGGAACAGCAATCGCAGGCTGACTCGGAACCGAGCTGCTCAGAGGAAACAGACAGGTGGGGTGGCAGCAGTCTCTTGTGAACAGCAAGAAAAGTCCAAATTTTTATATTTTTATATTTATAGATTAAAAAATAACTGAGTGGAGTTAATATTTTTTTAATCATTGTATGTGTAAGATACTGATTTTTTAATTGGTGCTAATATTGACGCTCTCAAATACCACACTCAACTTTTAAAAAGATTTTTTCATGACTAAGGCAGGAGGGCAAAAACCAAGAGCTGGGTGAGAGGGAATGACTTGTGACACACCTTAAGAAAAAAAGCAGCAATTCATATAAAAGAAGTATAAATCATATAAAGTTTAATTCATATAAAGAAGTTCTCATTGTCACAAAACTGGAATGAATCTGAAATTTATGACAGCAAAAGCACCTGACTGTCACTAGGAATATATTTCATGCATGTCTGTGGGTTGAACCTGTCCCAGTTTTGGCAAGACTTCAAAGCTGCTATTTCATATGTAAGATACCAATCCCTGCTTTACTTTCCAGGAACACTTCTTCAGGAGAACGGGAATACAAGGAAAACAGTCAGGAAAAAGTTATATGGAAGTGACTCTGAAAATACTTCAGCAGTGACATCTGAGTCCCTCAACAACAGCAAGGGCAGGCACAGGAAAACCCCACGCAGGAGTGCTGCTGTGGCTGCCAACAAACTGAGGCTGATGAGTGATGTGGAGGAAGAGGTGTCGAGCTCGGAAAGCATCGGGATCTGCAGGAACAGGAAGCTGCCGCACCGCAACGCCTCGGCCGCCGCCAGGAGAATGCTGCTGGAGGGATCCGAGGATGAGGCAGGCCTGAAGTCTGAGAGTGACAAAGAAATAGAAGAGCAGCTCACCAGGAGGAAAACTCTTTCTCAGGCTGGCTGCTCTGCTCCACGAAGGAAATTTGTCAGCGAATCTGAGAATGGAAGCTCGGAATCTGAGCCCGACACGCAGAGCAAGCAGAAGAGCTGGCAGAGCAACGGGCACAAACAGCTCCGAGGCCCCGTCTGCTCTGTGTCTCCCAAGGTGAAAAGTCCCACCTTAGACTTTTCAGAGGAGGACTCCAAAAGCCATAATTCTGAGGGTGGGAGCAGCCAAAAGGTTTCTGACCAGTCAACACCTGCACATCACAAGCCTGCAGTGAGCAATTCTGAGGATGAGGCGGACTCTGAGTCGGACAGGTGGAATGGCAGGAAAGCCTCTGGGCTGCAGCTGTCTCCTCCTTTAAAAAAAGCAAAAGTCTTGAGTGATTTAGAGGACACAGCAGAATCTGAAGCAGAAGCCAGAGAGGAGGAGAAGAGTTTTGTGTGGGAGAGCTTGGTGCCCACTAGGATTGTGAGGAGTTCCAAATCTGGAGCTGCCTCCAGCTTCCATCACTCTTCTGATTCGGACTCGGAGAGTGATTCCAATAACAGCAATTACTGTGAAACTTCTGCAAAAGCAAAGATGAGGAAGAGGAAAGGAAAAACAAAAATCATTAGAAAAGGTAATAAAGTTAATTTCTCTATTTATTAATACTGAGTAGATGACAGAAAATCTCCAAGAGAGCAGAGTGTTCTCTCTCTTTGTCCAGCTCCTTGTTTTGAGGATTTCTGCAACCAAAACTCTCTGGTTCACAGTTCTGTTACCTTGCCTTAATTTCCTGTTGAGATTTTCTTTGCTACAGCAGATTTACAACTGTTAGTTTCAGTTTGAAGTAACTTTACTGATAGTTTTCCAAAATTTATTCAATGGAAAGGTGTTTCAATTATTCTCACATCCATGGTGTGCACCAGAACCTGAAATTTGATTTGACTTGGAGAATTTATTCTGTCAATTATGTGTAGAATCCTTAACACAGACAGGCATTTGGCAGAAGTAAGATTTACATTCCACTTGTTTCAGAAAGCTGAATTCTTTTATTTTGAGGTTTTATTCTGTAATTTTATCTGTCACTCAGATCTTTGTGTGCTGCTTGATCATGATTTAGAGGGTTGGTTTGGTTTGGGGTTTTTTTTAAGCTCATGAGACTGATGCTGCTGTTTATTAAACCAGGTCATGTACATTGTGCCTTCATATAATCAGGAAATTGGTCCTGATTTGGAATTTGAAAGACTGTTCAGAGATTGGTGTTTGGTGCAATCCTTCCAATCCTGTCAATGTGCTTTAAGAATATTAAGAAAATTATTGTCTAAGATGACTCTGTCTTGACAGTTTTCCACAAGGAATTTTTGCTTGTTTTGTCTCAAGATCTTACATTTATTACATGTATAGGAGCATACTTGTAGAGTTCCTATTTTTCAAATAAATATATATTTTTAATATATATTGCTGTAACTATATATGTGTATATACACACTGCTCAATTAGCCAGGTAAACAATTTATGTAGAAGCTTTGCTTTGGTTACTTTTAAAATATATATAATATAAACAACACATAATCTATTTTGATCTGTAAAACAGTCTATATGTAGTTCTGTAATGTATATCATGTTATATATAATATGTATTAGAAGTATTTAGTGTTTAGCATGGGATTTTATGTATCAGAAAAGACTGAAAGCAGAGTTTTCAGATACATTGTGCCAGTACCTTGTGGGCTGTAGTGCCCCCTGCAGCTGAGCTGCTTGGGGCTAAGGCTGGATTTTCCTGCCCAATATTCCAGGTTTGGAGTTTGGCCTGAACTCCAGGACACCCTGATGAACCAGAATTTCACATCTTTGTGTCTTTTAAAAGCTCTTCCAGTTTCTGGGGCACTTGGTTTAATGCTCCCTGTTTTTGCCTGCCCCACCTAGCTGTAGCTTTGCAGCTTTTATTTCTGGATGTTCAGTACATTTTATTATAGGTTTGTTCCAAATTTAAGATGTTGTATACAAAGTATAATTTCAATATTCTGGCTGTGTTGCAGGCTGGACTTCTTTATTCTTTAGCCTTGTGTTCCAGCTACTTAATAATATTGGAGGACAGTGTATAATATAAGCTCTAACTCTTCTTTTAATCTGTGGGTTAATTCACCTTTTATACAGCATTTTGCAGTGTGCAGCAGAAATGTGTTGTGCTTTGGCCATAAAATCACACACTACAGGGTTGGCAAGTAGTAATATTCATATGTCATTTCTGGAAGCTCGTAACAAAGAAAGGAAATTAACTATCCTTTGAAAACGTAAAAATAGGAATATACTGGAGTAGTACATAAAAAGATCTACATTTAAATAAGGACTAGTTTTGGTATATGAAGAGGTTGTTAATATTGGTACTCAAGCTGAACATTGGAATTTATGTCTCATAATTTTTCCCTCTGTTTATATTTTTAAATTTACTTCAAAAACTTTTGATTTTTTTATTGATGTGTATGAATTGTTTTATTTAGAAACACTCATCTTCATAGTATATGATTTGCACATTGAATATTTGTTTTAAAACACAGCATAAGCAAGTTCTGTATTAATTAAGAAACACTGAATGGAAGATTCACGTTAGCAATCTGAGTGTTAAACTCACTAAGGAGCTGAAGGGTTTCAATGTTCTCCACCTGAAACCATCTAAAATTGTGAAACTTGCATCCACATGAAATATTACAGTTTCTTTTTTAGGGTAAGAAGGTCTAAAATGTGTAATTAATATTCCAGGCTTTATTCTAGTAAGAAAAATACCATTTTTATTGATACAAGTATTAATAATGTGACAGCATTTGTTTACTAAGTGAGGGAATTTGTAATTTCTGAGCTAATTAACAGGTTGATGCTAAAGAACGCTCTTTAGAGACCATTAAAAAGTTTGAAAGTGACAATCTCAAGAGTTTAAAAGTATCCCTTGGATACTGCTGGTGTTTTTAGTAAAGAATTGAGATAAATTGTCATTAACAGTAGAAATCAAAATAAAATTCAGTATTTGTGTCTTTCATTAAAGGTGACAGCATTTGGGCATAATAAACAAATAATTTCAGGAAGATAAGACATTAAAAAGAACTTTTTCATCTTCCTTTTGTAGAGCAAACAGCAGAGGAGGCCGGCCAGAGTGCCAAAGTGCTGCGGAGCAGGACGTGCATCATCAACTACAAGAAACACATCAGGGTGTCGGGCGTGGGGGAGAAGAAGAACCCCCGCAGGTGTGCCACGCTGGCAGCCAGCAAGATCAAGATCATGAGTGATGCCAAGGAGGAATTATCCAGCTCAGAAAGCGTTTACCCCGTCAGGAAGAACCGCAAGCAGCTCCAGGGCAGCGTGTCCTCAGCCTGCAGGAAGAAGCTGTTCAACAGCTCAGAGGTGGAGGCTTGTTCCAAGTCTGAAAATGAGAGCGAGCAGGTTGCTGGCAGGAAAAAACCTTCCTGCCCTGAGTCTTCTGTTTCCAAAAGGAAATATATTATTGAGTCTGAGAATGAAAGGACTGACTCGGAGACAGAGACTCAGAAGCAGAGTGATAACCATGTGCAGCCACACAAACCCCTCTGTGATGCAGCTCTGAATAATTTTGACTACGACTCCTCAGAGGAGAATTCCACAAACCACAGGGTAGAAAATGGGGGGAACTGGGGGATTTCCAGGCAGGCAGCTTCAGCCCACAACCATTGTACGAGTAACTCCGAAGAGGAGGTAGATCCTGACTTAGCTAAACTTGAAACTAAAAATACCAGAATAGCAGCAAATAAAAAACCCAGAGCTTCTTTCAAGAGATTAAAACGGGTGGATAACTTTAAGGAAACAACAGAATCTGAAACGGGGGTGAAGAAAGAGGAGAAAAGCTCTGTCTGTGAGGATGTGGAAGCACCTGGGACTGCAGGGAGCTCCAAAGCCAACTTCACCTGTGTCTCCTCGGACTCTGGAAGCGACACCACCATCTGCAGCGACGCCACGGAAACCAGGAAGCGCAAGAGGAAATCAAAAGCCGGCAGGAAAGAAACCCTTAACCAGGACTCCCTGAAGCCTTGCAGGCGGCCGCAGCGCAGGAAACGGCGGAAAGGCAGCCAGGAGCAGGACTCGGAGGAGCTGGAGTACGGCCGGTGCCGGCGGGCGCAGCGGCGCTCCAAGATCCGCACGCGCAACGGCGGCCGAAATTCAGTGCGCTACGACGACGGCGACGACGACGACGACAGAGCCCTCGAGGATGGCTGCGAAACGTAACCTTAACAAAAGGATAGCCAGCCCATCTCTTTTTTTTCCTTTTTTTTTTTGGTTTTTTTTTTTTTTTTTTTAATGGTAATAGCACTAGAACTCCTGATGGGTGCTGGCTCTTCTTTGTCCTACATTTCAGGGAATATATTTATATTTTTCTATGAAAAAGTTATGAATGTGATTAGATGATGACTTTCTCCTTTTTTCATATTTTGACTTGCACTTGCCTGCCCATGTAGCAGCATTTAGCACAGATGCCAAAATGTGCCTCATTATAGGGGCAATTTTTTGTCTTTACTGGTATTTTATTACATATAAACAAGAGTTAAAAAATGTTAAAACACTGCAAACAGGTTAATAGCAGTATGTTGAGTATTATTGTCATGGGTGCTGCAATGAAATACTACCTAGGTCATGCAACATTCAAGAACAGATTTCAAACATCTCTAATGCTGTATGAAATCATCAACAATAGTAACAGGCTTCTAAATAATAGTACACACTCTAAAAACCTAGTGGATGCAAGCATTGCTTCCAAAGAGGAATGAAGAGGCCGATAACTTCACAGCTTGGTTCAGTGCAGGTGTTCAGTGGTCTGTACTTGCATTGCTGAGAAGCAGTTACCAGTGGAGAAGTTTATTTGCTGTTTCCAGAGGCTTTGGTGAACAGAGGGTTATGCTGACAGGTAGTACATCATTAATGTGACTTCTATACTGTAAACTTTAAGATTATGAAATGCAGGTGAACTCTTGGGCCTAAAGGGTTTTTGTGTGTTTTCTTTATAAAATAGAAAAACAAACAAAATACTTGTTCTGTTTTCTTTATGCGTGGAAAGCTTGAGGTGCAGGATTCCGACATTCCAGACCCTTTTTTTGCTACGTTTCTGTTGTTCCTCCATATTTAAAGTGTTTGAATGTTGGATTTCCCATTGATTAAACCTTACCAGTTTCTGAGCTTTGCAGTATTATCTCCTGTTTTCACAATGTTTGAAGTGGCTCTGGTTGACAAGAAAGAAAATTTCTTCAGGAAAATAGGTGGAAGTCTCTGTTTGAACACATATCAACAACAAAAACACACAGCAGCTCTGAATTCTTGGTTTTCCCTGGAATTGTGCTGGTGGGAGCCCCACGATGGCTGCCCAGCCCAACACCAAGGAATCTCTGCTCCTTCCTCACTCCAGGATTCCTCACTCCTCTTCTCTGCAGCTTCCCTTTCTCACATTTTGGAAAACTTGGTCATTCCTGATTTCATCATTCAACAGAAGATGTGGCAGAGTATCAGATTTATCCTAAGCTAGCTCATGTGAACTGAAATAGCAAGTTTGGGAATTGGTTTTCCAGCTGATTGGACTGGTAGTGGCATCTGGAAGGGTTTGGGGGTAAAAAAATTTAAAAACTCTGCAGCTGCCCAGTCCTGGTGAATAATGACAGAACTCTTTGTACAAATGGAAATGCATCGTGGAAAATGGGGCTGGCATCAGTGAGAGCCACTTCTCCAACACCCTCACTGACGTTGCCTGCATTTACCATCACTCTTGCTGTCCTAGATATTATCTCAGCACAGAGAAATACTCTTTTTTCTTCCTTAAAACTTCCATGTGAAGTTCAAAAATAATTTACATCATTCTTGTCCCAGGAAGTTTTATTTAGAGCATAGTCTTTAAGAGGATGCAGCAGGATTCTGTAAATTCAAGCTAAATGTTTATCTGGAATCTTTATTTGGTTTCTGAAATACAAACACAGTTGTGTTTGGTAATGAAACTTGAAGGTGGCTTTGTGTTTTCTTTGAGGAGCAAACTTTCTAATAGTAGTAAGGTAGTAAGTCCACTATTTTTTTATATTTTCCATAAACTTCATTGTTTAGCAGCTGCTTATTCTCAGTGTTCTCTGGAGTACAACCTCCAATTTGGGAATAATTGAACTGAACATCAGAGTTTTTGTTAATTTTCAGTTTAAACAGCTAAAATTTGGCTGGTAGGATTGTATTTCTAATCTAGGCTTAGATGTACAAAGCTGGTTTTCTTTCAGGGGCTGTATTCTGTCAGTGCACACACAGGTTCATGATCCCTGAAAGCTGGAGAAGGTTCTGGCCTCTGGAGCTGCAGATCCCAGAGGGCATCATTGCCTTAGGGATCCTAACACTTTTATTTTCTCAGCAAAGCAGTGCTGGTCTGTGTTTCCTAATTTTATACACATAGACAGGGGGGAGAGGGTGATTAAACTGGAAAGGTATTCTGAGTCTTTCACCCTTTAAGAGTTTATTTATTTTTAATTTATTAAAGGAGCATGCTGACTCTTACAGAACTGGGAGTCCGTTCACCTTCCTTTAAGTGAGCATTTTTGTTTTGGTCTAGCTGTACTCAGGGAAGTAAAGAGACCTTTAAAAGTAGGATCTTTATTTAATGTGACTTTTGGGGGGTGTTTTGGTTTGTTTTAAAGCAGAACCTGAGTCTGTGATGGTGATCAGGCAGCATGAACAGAGGGAAACATTGAAGTGCAGGACGGAATCATAAAGGAATCAAATTCTTCCATGTTACAGGCTTTGATGATGTACATGTGTTAGTGGACCAAAGTAAAGCTGTACATACACCTGGAATGTCATTGTCCTCTTCTTTGGTACAACCAGGCCAAGGGACAACAGCCCCGTGGGGCTGGAAAGCTGGAAAAGCCCTGGGGGTGCTGGGGACAGGGGCTGGACACGAGCCCAGGGGTGCCCAGGGGGGCAAGAGGCCACTGGCAGCTGGGCTGGCTGAGGAATTGTGTGTCCAGCAGGAGCAGGGCAGGGACTGTCCCTCTGTGCTGGCACTGAGAGCCCCTGGAGGGCTGTGTCCAGTTGTGGCTCCTGCAGGAGAGCCCTGGAGGGGCTGGAGCGTGTCCAGGGCAGGGCACGGAGCTGGGAAGGGGCTGGAGCCCCAGGAGGGGCTGAGGGAGCTGGGAAGGGGCTGAGCCTGGAGCAAAGGAGGCTCAGGGGGGACCTTGTGGCTCTGCACAGCTCCTGCCAGGAGGGGACAGCCGGGGGGGTCGGGCTCTGCTGCCAGGGAACAGGGACAGAACAAAACGGCATCGAGCTCAGGCAGAGGAGGTTTAAATGGGATATCTGGATGATTTTCTTCACTGAAAGGATGGTTAAGCCGTGGAAGAAGCTGCCCAGGGACGTGGTGGAGTCACCCTCTCTGTGAGCGCTCCAGAGCCGTCCGGATGTGGCCCTGTGGCCGCGGTTCGCGGTGCCGGTGACACTCGGGGCTGTCGCCGCCTCTGCCCCGCGCAGCCCCCGCAGCCTCCCGCGCTGTTCCGGCGCTGAGGGCGGGGCCGCGCAGGCGCGGTTGGCGGCCATGGCGACCTTCTTCGGAGAGGTGGTGGTGGCCCCGTCCCGGGCCGGCCTGGACGAGGAGGAGGAGGCGCGGGAGGAGACGCCCGAGGACCGGGAGATCCGCAGGGAGATCGAGAAGAAAAGGTAGCGGCGGCGCGGGAGGCTCAGGCTGGAGCTCAGGGAAAGGTTCTTGCCCAGAGGGTGCTGGCACTGCCCAGGCTCCCCAGGGAATGGGTACGGCCCCGAGGCTGCCAGAGCTCCAGGGGCCTTTGGCCAGCGCTGCCAGCAACGGACAGGGGGGATTGCTGGGGGTCTGGGCAGGGCAGGGGTGGCACTGGATGGTCCTTGTGGGTCCCCCCCAGCTCGGGGTGTTCTGTGGTTCTCTTCCCAGGGAGATCGATGTCCTGTGGAGCTGTGCCGAGCAGCCCTTGGTGTGCTCCAGGTTCATCGTGGCCATTGGCAGGAACGCTGCGGGTGCGTGCAGAGCCGGATGCTGCTGGGATTTGGGGGGATAAATTTGAAGAGGCAGAAGGTGGGAGGGAGATGTAAATGTGCCAGGACATTCCCTGCTCCAAGCCCCAGTGTCCAGCCTGGCCTTGAGCACTGCCAGGGATCCAGGGGCAGCCCCAGCTGCTCTGGGCACCCTGTGCCAGGGCCTGCCCACCCTCACAGGGAACAATTCCCTCTCAATATCCCATCTAACCCTGCCCTCCTTGAGTTGACCTCATTCCCCCTTGTCCTGTTATGCCATTACCTTTTGAAAAGTCCACCTGCAGCTTTCTTTAAGCTCTTCTTTTTACTGAACGTGGAGCTCCTCATTTAGGAGCAGAGGTTAAACATGGAGGCAGCTGAATTGTCCAGAGAAAGCTGAAGTTCCTCTGTACATGTGAAACACAGTTATTGTTACAGCTGTTTACTCCTCCTTAAAATTGAGATATTTTCCACTGAACAACAAAAGTGAAGCATGTTTTAGTTTGGGATTTTAGTTAGGACAATCCCCCTTTTCCTTTACCTGGATTTTGTTTGGTAAACTCTCTGGGATTGTTTATGAATTGGCAAAAGTTTTGATCTAGTAGTACCGAGAAGTCTTGCTTGCATTTAAGTGACATTTAAATAACATTTAGATTTTATCAAACTTTGCTAACTTGTTTGGGTTTTGTTTGTGATTTTCCTTGAAAAAATGGTAATAGATATTTTGGACCTGTGTTCTGTAGATTTTGACAGGAATCTGATTTATGAACATTTTTGCCACACTCTTGCCTCTGTTTTCTAGAATCAGTGTAATAGTTCTGCCTTGCTGCTTCAGTGATTTTTGGTTTTAATCTGCGATATCTGCTGTGTCAGAAAGTATTAGAAACTTAGTATTTCCCATCCTTAATTAATACTGAAGAAATTGAAGTTGATTGTAATGCTGTAATTCCTAAGAACAAGTGATTTTTATGTTAGGGATCTGTATATATTGAACAGCTCTTCATCTTTTTAAATTTGAGTACAGTGGGGCCAGTCACATTGCTGATGTTTCTTAGATTTGGTCAATAAATCTGAGTTGATAAAATAAGTTATTCTTCCTTCAGATTGCAAAGGAATAATCTAATTTAGTCCAGCTATTTATTTGTAAAACAGAGGCTTTATTCTTTATAAATTAACAGTATATGTTATGGGTTTTGCAGCTTTCCTGTCATCTTTTATCCTGGATTCTGTGTGCTGGGAAGTGGTTGGAGTTGTGAAGCTGTGGAATGAGTGGTGCAGAACATCCAGCACCACCAATGTCCTCCCCACAGACTCTTTCTGTTTGTTCTACAGGTTGATATCAGATCCCACAGTAAGTGACTTGAGCATTAATTCCTCTGTGCTTTGGCTTTCTGAAGAAGAGAGCCTTCATCCACCTCCAAACTAGGCACTGCAGGACCATGGGTTAATCTCATAAATGATCTGAAGGGTTAATTCTCACTAAAACTGTGTGAAGTTCTGTGTGCAGCTCAGCACAGAGATGTCACAGCCTCATGGCATTTGTGAGCAAAAAATCCTCATTGAAACAGGGTTAAAGAAACCCAAAATAACTGAACAAGTTGTCTGCAGCCACAACATCCTTACGTGTGATTATGAGCTGCTGTTATGCCCTTTAAACCACTTGCTTACACAAGTTTATACTTTTTTTTTTAGGTTTTGTTGTGCCAGTGTAGTTGCTACGTGGCTGAGGACCAACAGTTCCAGTGGCTTGAGAAGGTAAAACTGGCAAGAAAATATATATGGAGTAAAAAAATCCTAAGGGTGGGGAATCTTCCTCTCTGATACTTTAAACATGACAGTGTTAAATAAGTTTCCCCTGTGGTTTTCTTTTATTAAATATTCAATAAAAATTTTAAAAATTTTTTTCAAAGTACAAAACTTTCTGGCCATCACAAAATACCAACAGGAGAGAAGAAAACAGAGAATCTGGAAAGTGTGACAGAAACCTGCCTGTTTCTGTCTGTGTACTAATCCCAGCAGGGGAGCTGCCCGTGCCCTCCCATCACTGTGTCACCACTGTGACAGAAATCAGAAGCTCAGATATTTCCCACTTGCTTTATTTAAATAAATTTACACTCTGCAGGATCTGTGAAATCCCTTTCAGCTGTGTGTGCTGTGTCCTCCCAGCTGAGTGCAGTCACTCTTTTTGGAAAGTTTCAGTTTTGTTGGCCCTTAACCACATCACAAACCTTTTTCCTGCTTGGTTTTCATTTCCCATGACTTATTTCAGCTGCATTTCACCTTTGGGAGACTTTTTTCCTTAAAAAAACCAACAGCAATTTGTACAGCTGCCAAAGGCTCACCAGACAAACCAGTTGTGGAGCTCCTGGTGCATGGTGTCAGCTGCTGGGTGTGTTCCACCTTTCCCAAGGGGAGCTGCAGGAAAAAGTGCCTCCCAAGCAGCTTTTGTCCCATTTGTTCCCACATTTAACATTCCCAGGGCCTCATCCAGGTACAGGAGCACTGCTGGCTCAGTGAAGTCCTTCCAAATGTCATCATTTTGATTTTAATAAGATAAAGCCAGGGGCAAATGTTCCTCCTCTTAATTTTCCTGATGGATTTGGGTCACTGCTTTGCCTGGAGGAAGTGTGGCTTATTTTGTCTTGCTGTCTGTCTGCTTCCTCCCTGCCTGCCTTTAAATCTCTGCTGAGCTGATGGATGAGCAGGGATCCTAAAGCTGGGCTTAGAGATAAGTGCAGCTTTGCTGGGGCATCATGGCTCATTGGAAGTTTAAAAACCCTGAGACCTCAAACATTTTGTTTTTGCTGTGTTCCACACATTCCTGCACTTCATTTCAAGTGGGATTACAGAAGAAGGGTGGCTGGGGGATTGTTGTCTTCCCCAGTTGTTTGTGGAGATGTGTGATTTCCAGTGGGTGTTCCTGAACAGTGGGAGTGTGGTTGGACCAAGTCTTGAGTTTTTTTAGGTTTTGTGGTTATTGGTGTTTTTAAATGTGCAGCAGAAACAATGTGCTGGCAATCTTTTTGCTTTTAGTGTGAGTTGCAGACTTGTTCTGTGTGTAAATCCTGATTCACTGAGCATCTCCCATCTCCCAAGTCAGATCTTTACATCTGGGTGTGTTTTCTCTGTGAGGATCACTGACAAACCAGAACACACAGGTTGGAGTTTTGCAGCCATGAATTCCAGCCAGTGTTCCCAACAAAGCAAGTGGGAAATATGTGGGCTTCTGAATATTTTTGTCAGATTTCTGTCACAGTGGTGACACAGTGATGGGAGGGCACGGGCAGCTCCCCTGCTGGGATTAGTACACAGACAGAAACAGGCAGGTTTCTGTCACACTTTCCAGATTCTCTGTTTTCTTCTCTCCTGTTGGTATTTTGTGATGGCCAGAAGGTTTTGTACTTCGAAACTCTGTTACTTGAATTTGAGAAAGAGAATCCTAAATTTTCTTTCTCAGTTCAACTTAAATAGAATTAAATAAAGTCTGTGCATTTAAAATAAAGTCTCTTACAATATTGTAGAACATCTGGGGAGCACAATTTTCATTTCAAATGTTTTGCAGCTCAGTGAACTGCTTGTTTTTATTTGGAATCCTTTTTCTTTCTACAATCACCATTAATTAAAGCAGTAAATCTTAATGTATTGAGTAGAAAATGCTGAAAACCTCAAATCTCTCCAGAATGCTCTTGACTTGGTAAATACATCAGCTGTTATTTTGGTTTTTTTTAATCTCCATCCCAGGAGCAATGCCAGGCAAATTTCTACCTGAAGGCTGTAATTCAAACTGGTTTTGGTCCTGCAAACCTGAGTTCAAATGCCTTTTGCACTGAAATTGAAATTAATCCTTCAGGTTCCTCTGCTTTTATTGTGAGAAGAGAAATTCTGCTGATATATTTTTTTAATTTCAGGTTTTTGGCTCTATGGAGAAGAAAGGCTTGCAAGTAACCATCCTTTCCACATGTCCTGTAGCTGATTATAAAACTCAGGAATCCACTCTGACACTTGTATCTCCATTCCTGAAAGCCTTGAAGACCAAAGAATTCCAGGAGCAGGTGTGCTGCCCACTGCTGGAGCAGCCCAACATTGTGAGGGACCTTCCTGCTGCTGGTACTTTGCAATTCCAGTTCTTTACAGGGCTGCTGGTGGCAACACAAAATTCCCCCTGAGGGGCATCCCACTGCAATTAGAATTTTTGCTTAATTGTGGGGACTGGCTGACAAGTCAGCTTTTTAAAAATTAATTGCTGACAGATTCACATCTTACACATTGCCCTGGAAAACAGGGACAACTTTCCAAACCAGCCACAAATAATTTTGCCAGCTACGTGTGGAACAGAAGTACTGAAAAATTCTTCATTGTAGCCTTACAAAGCATATTGTACAGTGAGGTTTTTGGGGAATTTTAGTAATTAACTAAGCTCTATTGAGAATTATTTTCATCTGAGCATCCAGAGTAAAAGCTCATAAAGTCCTTTAACAGGTAAGGAAGCTTGCACAGATCTACTGATCAACCTCATGGAAAAGTTAGGTTCAGTTTTATTATGTAATTTAATAGAAACCTTGAATTTTTCATTCTAGAATCCCTAATGGTAACAGCATGAGGAAAAGCTTGTCTGGCAGGAGCTAAAAGTGGATGATTTTCTCTTGTTCACATTCTTTTTAATGGGGTTTTTTGGTGGGTTTTTTTGGGGGGGGGGTGAGGGGGGTTGTTTGGGTTTTTTGCAGATGTTGCTATTATTTTTATTTACCAATAGTACAGTTTCCAGATAAGGTATGTGCCAGGAAGAAACACCTGCATTTAATTAATTTTTGGTGGTTTCTTTCCTTGTGTAGCTGGGGGATGAGGAGTGGCTGCTCCAGCAGTCAGGTTCCTGAGCTGCTAATTAAACTCCTATGGGTTTAAAATTCTGATTTTTGTACACAGGAGTGAGATTCCTTTTCTGCTGAGTTTAACAGAGATTTTCTCTTGACCTGTGTTCAGTTCTGAGTTACTGCCAGGTGTGGCAGATCCCTGCAGTGCTGTACCAGTGTTACACTGATGTCATCAAGCTGGACACAGTTACCATTGAAGCCTTCAAGCCTCTGCTTGCTTCCAAACTCCTCAAGAGTTTAGCCAAGGTAAAACTCCACATTTAAAATTAATGGCAGCTGTGGGCTGGTTTCGTCTGTTTTCATCTCTTGCGTTCTGCTGGTTTTGTTCCCCTCTGAGGATTTCATCTGAAAAGGCAGAAAAATACAGATTTTAATGACAGTGCTTTGTACCTGCTGTAACATCTGTGTGGCTTAGAAATAACGAATGTACAGCTTCCTTCAAAACTTCATTTTGAATTCTCAGGCTCTTCTAATGGTATGAATCTATCAGGGAGGGATTTCTTGTGTTTGTGTAAGCTGCAGTTTCCTTTGGTGTGGCCTCATTTCAAAGTTCTAAGCTTTTTGTTGTGGTTTTTTTTTTTATTTTTTACATTTTATATTCATATACCAGATGGCTCTGTTCTAGCTCTGTATCTGCCTCTCTTCTGGCATACAGGAAAGCTTCTTAAAATACCCATTTTGACCTATAACAACTTTTTGGAGCTAAAAGGCCACATTTCTGAAGAAATTTTTACAGAAATCCAGCCTAGCCTTGAACACTACCAGGAATTGGGCAGCCACAATTTCCCTGTGCCAGGGCCTCACCACCCTCACAGTAAATCCCACTGCTCCCATAAATTCCCATTGCAGCTCCTAAAATGAGTGTTTTACTCTTTCTGAAATGGTTTTAATTGAATTTTAGTTGGTTGAAAACACTTTGAACCCAGATTTAAATGCCAAAGAGGTCTGTGTGTACTGAGGTGTTTATTTCAGTTCTAAAATCAGATTTCAGTGCAGCTCATTCTGTTCTGCTGAATAAGTCTGAGTAAATCATTAAATATTTAAACTCTAAAGCAGAACAATGACAGAGACTCTTCCCCTCATGTCCAAGCAAGGAGGAATGCAAAATAATAAATCCCATTTTATTGCTGCACTGCAGGTTCCTGTGGATAACTTTCATTCAGAAGACCTGAGTTTGGCTTACAGTTAATATTTTAATAAAAGTGATGTTCAGAGGCCGGGGGGCTCTTGCTTTGTTCCCAGCACTGTGGGTGATGCTGATCCTCTCTTCCTTTCCCCAGGATGCCTCTGAAAGCACAAAGATTTTGAAGAAGTTCCTGACAACCAGTGAAACTCACAATAACATCTACATCTGACAAGGACAGTTGTGCTGCACTTTTGTAAACTCCAGTTTCTTCTCTACAGGACTTATGGGAATATTTTTTTTCCTTTAAAAGTAGAATAAATTCCTGTAGATTTTTACTTTCCCACTCATTTTTGTTGCTTCTAACTTCAGCACTGCAAACACCCTTCTGCATGGCTTGGAAGACTTTCTTCTGGAGTGATTTTAGGAAAGATTTTGGATATGAAAAGCAACTCCTTTTTCTCCTCCTGAAGGGATTGTCTTACCTAAGAGCATTCCTTTTATATTTTAAAGAGGAAAATGCAGATAGGGAATTCTGTCTGTATCTAATGAGAGCTCTCCTTTTTTACTTTATTTTGAGATCTGAGTTTTTTTCTAATATTTGATGCTCTTCCAAGATTTGTCTGTGATCAAGAAAATGCACTCTCTGTCCTTTTCCACATGCCCTTTTAAAGTATGTATTCCAAATGGCTCCACATGCCCTTTTAAAGTATGTATTGATACAAAATGCAGTAATTAAAGTATGGTAAATGCCTTTAAAACTTGCTAGTGAAAAATAACCTCTCCTGGGCAGGATCACAGGCTGCTTCAGCTGGATTTGCCAGGGCAAACCGATTTAATCCACTTTAAAACACCAAAATTTGGGCAATGGTAGGAGTAATAAAAGATCTCTTAGGCAGAGCATGTGATTTTTGGAGGAAAGTAAAAGGTTTTAAAGTGTCTCAGAAAATTCTCTGGAAGTTGGTCACAATTGCAGCAGTTTATTTGAAGTATTAACTAGGATTGAGGTGCAGTTCTGAGTTGCACTCTGTTTAATTTAACATTTTGTTTAAGAAAATGGTGTTAAAAGTATTAATTTGCTCCCAGGTAATTCTGTTCTCTGCTGAGTGCAACTTTGACTGACACTGGATGGATATTTTTGATCAGTGTTTTCCTTCACAGAAGCGTCACTGATTTAAATTTCAGTTCAGGTAATTACAGATGAGCAGATCTTGCCTAAAGTGGTGCTGGATTTTGGAACAAATTCTGAAGTTTTGTTGAGGTTTTTTTCTCCCATTTCTGTCCATCCTTTTAATTAAAAAACTGGTTTTATGTGTGATCTGAGCTGAGAATTCCCTTGTTTTGAAAGTTGGCTGCACCGTTTTCTTACTTTTACGTGTTTGGTTCATAATAAATAAAGCAGATAACAAGAAATATCTTTAATATTAAATTATGCAGAGCCTTAAAGGAATTGTGAATGTATTTCTGGTATTGGTGTGGTCACCCAGGCAGTTTGCAATGTTTCAAAACATTTACTATATTCTATTTAATTCAGGTTTTACTACCTGGCTTTATGCTGAGGTGTGAGAATGCTCCTAAACACCTTGAATAAAAGTGGCAAACAAAACCATGGCAGCTTGGGATATGAAATCAGACTGAAACCTGGTGTGCTGGCAGAATTCCTCAAGGGTTCACTGTTCTTGCTTGCTCTCCATAGCTGGAAATGTTTAGGTAGGATGTAGTGGAGAAGTACTGTAGGGCAGTGAAATAAGAGATTTTAATTTAAAATTGTGCCTTCTCCCATAATTTGATGTAGGAAGCATATTAAATATTCTGGAAACCTCAGAACTAATGATGAACTGTGTCTCTCATCAGATGTGAGTGTTGACTCAAGACTTTTTTTTGCATATTTGAATGTTGCTGCCTTTTTTATTTTCCCTTCTGTGCTCTCCAGTATCTACCTAGAGCCTGCAGTGAGGCTTTCTTGTTTCCTAACAGCTGCTGGGTTTAATCCTTGTAGGAGTTCACAGACTTCAGACTTGTCAAATGTGGCAGATGGCTTCAGAGCTTTGGGGGGAGAAGTTTGAAATGAGATTGTGTAAGACTTGATTTCCTGAGGTATTTGCTAAATGCAAATTGTGAAAGCAGAATAAACTGTGAGACTGGAAGAGGGGTTTTTTCCCCCATTTTTTAAAGTCATTTAAGCCACTTATTACCATTTTTTTAGGTAAGACTGATCTGTCTTCTGCTGAATGTCTTCCAAACCAAGGGCTCTTCTCAAATCCACTCTGCTTTGTCACACTGCAGAATTTATTTGGTGTGCAGAGGTGTTTTCCCATCCCTGAGGGCTCTGACCCCTAAGGTGATGTGCCTGTCCTAAAAGTCCTGGAGTGAATGTGCATTTTTGGAGGCTCCTTTGCTTTTGCCTTGGAAGCTGTTGGAGTCTGTGAAGTGCAGGCCACAGGTGGGAGGGAGAGGGAAAGTCCAAGCCAGGTTTGGGCTGCAAGGGACCTTAAAGCCCATCCAGTGCCACCCCTGCCATGGCAGGGACACCTCCCACTGTCCCAGGCTGCTCCCAGCCCCAGTGTCCAACCTGGCCTTGGGCACTGCCAGGGATCCAGGGGCAGCCCCAGCTGCTCTGGCAATTCCATCCCAGCCCCTGCCCACCCTGCCAGGGAACAATTCCTAATTGCCAAGATCCCATCCAGCCCTGCCCTCTGGCACTGGGAGCCATTCCCTGGCTGCTGTCCCTGCAGCCCTTGGCAATTGTCTCTCTCCATGCTTCCTGGGGCTCCTTCAGGCCCTGCAAGGCCACCCTGAGCTCAGCCCAAAGCTTCTCCTCTGCAGGTGAACAATGCCAGCTGTGCCAGCCTTTCCTCCCAGCAGAGCTGCTCCATCCCTCTGCTCATCCTGCTGCCTCCTCTGGGCTCTCTCCAGCAGCTCCACGGCCTCCCTGGGCTGGGCCAGGGCTGGGGCAGCTCTGCAGGTGGGCTCTCACCTGAGGGGGCACAGGGACACAATCCCAATCCCTTTCCTGCTGCCCACCCTGCTGTGGATGCAGACAGGATTCACACCATTCCTGTTCCTGGGGAAGGTCTGATCTCACTGCACAGCTCCAGGAAACAATTCAATTCCTCCTAGACTCCATGCTCACATTGGCTCTACCCTGCACAGTGCTTTGTTGCCAAAGCTGCAGAGGAAGAACATCACTTCTGACATGTAATTCTACAATTTTTGTGCCAAAAAAAATGAAAGAGGCAAGCATTTTGTTCTACTTCATCCTTTGTGATTTGTTAAACATTCTGTTTTGTGTCTAAAACACTGACAGATCTAAATGAGCTAAAAATAAAATGAAAGATTAATTTTACTTTTTTTGGTGCCATCAGATTTGCACTTTTTCTTTCCCTTTAAATATTTTGGACTGAAAGTTTTGACAGCTGCTGCACATAGCAGCAACCAGCACCTACAGGCACCTCCTTGAGCCAAGTGAGATCACAGCTCTGAGGTCAGGCTGCTTTACTTCAGAGAAAAGCCTGAGATCCTGTTGAGAGCTCTCCCAGAATAGCTGATGAGCAGAGGTACTTGAGAATTCCTGCAGTAAATACTGCAGGAAACCATTAACTCACAGGGATAAAAATGCAAACTCGTTTCACTTTGCTATCAAAGCATCCTGAGCTGAGGGAAGGCCACAGACCCCAAATTCTCTGTGTGGAAGAAGGTCAGAGTTTTTTTCTTTTCAAACAATTGTATAACTAAATGTTTAAAAGGTCTTTGGATGGGAAATTTGGGCCATTGCTTTAAAGTAGGAAATATTTCATGAGAATAGTGATGCACCTTCAAAGGACAATTTACATAAGGCATTTATTGAGAAGACCACAGGTTCTTCCCCTGTGTTTGAATCAGAGAATTCCAACGTGCTTTCATACACTGAAAACTCCATATTTCATGTTCAGCATTGATATTTTAATTCTTCTTTTAGGTTTGGCTTGGATCTCTTTTCATGAAATAAAAGCAGCCTTTTTTTTCTGTCAGTTCCAGAGATTTTAAAGCTGCCTCATGGGGAATTAATAAAAGGGGAGTTGAAAAACAATAATAAAAATAATAGTCACAGTCACTGAAGGCAGCAGTTTAATTACTGAACAGATGAACAGGGAATGTACAGCCTCACTTAATTTAAAGAAAACCCAAAGCAAACCTGTGGGAGGAAAGGTTGGACGAGAACAGAGGCAGCCACCATGGAAAGGTGAGAGCACAGCAGAGAAAACCTCAGCATCCATCATGCTGTAAAATCAGGGTTTGAAAGGGCTGAGGTGGAGCCAAAGCAGGTCGTGAGGTGAGTTTGCTGTTCCCTTTGTGCTGCCCCACTGAACTCACTTCCACAGTGGGATTATAAAGATATTTTTTGTGCAGAATAAGCACAGTGAGAAGTACAGGATGCTCTGCCTGGCTATTTCCACCCTGAAACCCTGGAGGACACTTGCAAGAACCCCTGTGGATGCTGCCAGAAACAAGCCAGTCTTCTGTTCATTCCTTAGGAAGTGCTGGTGCAGAGCTGTCCAGCCTGAATCTGGAGTTAGGACAGCCCAAGGTGGCTCCATCACGTTGCTGTGGGTTTTTTCCAGTGGCAGGAAATAATTTGGGATAACCTGGTAATGCCATGAGTGAGGAAATGCTCTGCAGCAGTAGATTCATTACCTGTTATGGTTTCATATGAGAGGAATTTAGGGAAGTGAGGTAAAAAGTTTTTGTGTAACTGGCAGTCTGTTAAACTACTGAGAAGTTGGACATGCTTTTGTAGAAAACATATGTTAAAGACAAAAGAACTTGGGAACTTTGTTTCTGAATGCTTTATATCTTTTAGTTATTGTTAATAAAATTTTCTTTATACCCTTTTAAAGTTTTAAACCTACTTTGCTTTGCTCCTAATCCTGTCTCACAACAAGAAGTGAGTGCACTACTAATTAACCAACACCAAAGCCACCACACTCATTAATATGTTAGCTAAAAAAAAGTCTCAAAATTAATAAAATCTCAAATTAAAAAACCAAAACCGCTGCAGTACCTGCCCTTAGAATTTCCACTTTTTTATGTTCTTCCACTTCCCTATCAGAGTGTGTGCATAGAGGGATATTTACTTTTAACACCTATTAAAATCTAGTAGGGTTTTTTTAGCAGAAAAATAGTCTGTGAGGGTTTTATAAATAACCTTATTCCCAGGTATTGTGGGAGGCACATTTCTTATCTTTATGGACAGGAATTTCACCTCCTGCAAGGCTTGTGGTAGAGATCTTATGGTTTAAACCTAAATAAGAATTCTCACAGTCCCCAGCTGACACTGCCTGGCAAGGAAAGGAATCCTGGAGGTGCAGGTTTGTCTGAGCATAAAGTTCAGGGAAGATTTTGTTGGCTCTAGTAATTCTTTCAAGAGTTTCTTCACAGGAAGGGTTGTTAAAAATTGTCAAGGGCTGCCCAGGGAGGTTTGGAGTGCCCATCCCTGCAGGTGGCATCTGGAGGTGGCACTCAGAGCTCTGGGCTGGGGACAAGGTGGGGATCAAGCACAGCTGGGACTCGATGGTCTGGGAGGTCTTTTCCAACCTAAATCATTCTGTGAATGCTCTGGTTTGTGTCCTTCTGGACAGTAATCCTATTATTTGCTTTCCTGAGCATCCCAGTATGGAGCTGGCTGAGGTCAGGCTCTCAGAGTTGGCTTGCCCTGTGGTGACCATTTGTGGCCACGAGGCTTTCTAAGGCTCATGTAAATTTTAATTTTTTCACTAACTTTTTCAGTTTAATAATTGTCTGAGAAAAATCTGGGCAAAAATATTCCCTCAAGTCAGGGATGGAGATCAAATTTAGTATCAGCTCAGTTTTGAGATGGTTTTTGAATCTATTCTGGTTCAGGCACGACAGTTTCTGGATGTTACTCAAATTAAGGCAGTAAATCTTGTACTTTATAGAATCATGGGATGATGTGGGTTGGAGGGGACCTTAAAGCCCATCCAGTGCCACCCCTGCCATGGCAGGGACACCTTCCCCTGTCCCAGGCTGCTCCCAGCCCCAATGTCCAACCTGGCCTTGGGCACTGCCAGGGATCCAGGGGCAGCCCCAGCTGCTCTGGGAATTCCATCCCAGCCCCTGCCCACCCTGCCAGGGAACAATTCCTAATTGCCAAGATCCCATCCAGCCCTGCCCTCTGGCACTGGGAGCCATTCCCTGGCTGCTGTCCCTGCAGCCCTTGGCAATTGTCTCTCTCCATGCTTCCTGGGGCTCCTTCAGGCCCTGCAAGGCCACCCTGAGCTCAGCCCAAAGCTTCTCCTCTGCAGGTGAACAATGGCAGCTGTGCCAGCCTTTCCTCCCAGCAGAGCTGCTCCATCCCTCTGCTCATCCTGCTGCCTCCTCGCACCTGAGGAGCTCAGGAGGTGCTTTTGGTGCTTCTTGAGGCAGTGGCATCTCCCTCTACCCCATGGAACAGAGGGAATTGCTACAGGAACCTCTCCCTTGCAGCAATCCAGGGAGTGCTTCCCTTAAATAAGAGCTTCCTGCACTAAATCCCACTTTCTGTGCTCTCCAGAGCAGCCCAGCAGAACCACAGGCTGCAGAAATGGCTTTTCATGCTGCCTGTGCTGGTGTGAATCGTGTCCATGTCCTTCCCATGCCAGCTGGGACCCCAATTCCCAGAGCTCTGCACCAGCGGGCACTGCAGCCAAGAGGCTCCCCTGCACTCCTGACCAAGCACCTCAAAACAGGAATAAATACTGAGTGTCACCAGTGAAGAGCAAGCAGGCCTTTTTAATATCATTTTAAATTTAGTTTTCCCTCATTTAATTTTCACTTTTTGAACACAGACACAGCACCAGCTGTTTGGCTCTGTGTGCCTCGGCCCTGGTGTGCTCCCAAGTCAGATGTTGAAATTCAGCTCACTTGCAGGAGGTCTTGACTTAATCAGCGTGGGGCAGAGAAAGTAATGCTGTAATGCTGCTTTGAAAGGTCACTTGTCTGGGAGGAGAGCAGCCTGCCCTGGCTTTTCCATCCCCTCCACCCTGGGCTGCAGCTGGCCGGGCTGTGATGTTTGGGAAGTGCCTTTGATTTTAGGACTTCCAGGGAGCCAGCCTGGTGTTTTCTGGTGCTGACATGTGGCTTCCAGACCCTCAAATCCAGTGCACGTTATGAAAATGCCTAAGTGTTGGATTTAAACCATATTTTAATAATTTGGCCACCTGTACAATATCCTAATAACCTTAGGAGAACTTGAGATCCTCTGTAAAATTATTCGTAGCAGATGTTAAATCTTCGTTGTATTCTACACATTTACACACTGGGGGACAGACATGAAACATTGCCCTTACCAGAATAACCCAAAACATATTTATTTCAAAGAATTACAGTGGGTCATAGCAGGAAGTGGATGCAGGAAGCTCCATCCATTGTTGTGGTTTGTTTTAAAGGTGTGCTCCAAGTGAGAGGATTAAAAAAAGTTTTGGTCTTTACTACAGTTGCACAAAATTATTCGAGTGTTTAAAAGATAAAAAGCCTTAAAGCTTTTTATTATATACATTTTGTTCCAGTAAGTTTCTCAGCTGTTATTTTTTTGGCCCAGTATTCTTTTTCTTTTTTTTTTTTTTTTTTTAGTACACTGTAACTCTCCAGCTTTAAAGATGTCATTACAGGGCACTAAATCCTAAATGCCAAACCTGTTCTCTAATGATTGAAAAATTACCCTTTCAGTCAGAACTTGGGAGCCAGAAATGCAAAACCTGCTGGAAAGAGGCAAAAGTCCTCCTCTGATGTGACTGGGCAACAAATCTCTTTAAGCAGCCAAGTGAATTAGCTTTTAAAGAGCTTTCAAAGATGAAAACATTGCTGGCAAGCAAATGCACATATATATATATATAAAAATATATATAA
>VWZV01017420.1:151752-264075 GCA_013397155.1 Irena cyanogastra | reverse complement strand
CAAACAAACAAAAACCAACAACTGCCCCAAATTATTATACCCCAAATTATTGTAGTTTATTGCTGAACTATAATATGATTTCCATGCTGAAAGAAAAAACTCCCTCTACTGAAATACTACTGGTTAATTCAAATCCTGCCTGAAGCATGGCACACAGTAATAATGATGACAACATCTAGTCCAATAATACAAAAATCAATAGAATGCATTGAACTGCTATCCAAAGCAAATCTAGAATGTCATTTGGTTGATTATTAATTAAATTGGCACCTGCTACACTAAATACAAATGAACTAAATATCAACAAACTTTATTTTACATGGAAAATGAAAATGTTAGGTAACTATTATATGGAGCAAGAAAAGAAGTAGAGTTTTTGATGTTACTAGCATAGAATCCTGACAATTTTTATGCCTTAGGCTTTGAGATATTTAAAGGAAAGAAAAAGTGATTGTATAAATTGTATAAATATAGCTTTTGAAAATGGTCTTTTAATTCTTATTGATCACAACTTTGGCATTCAAAGTCTAATTATACTAAAAAAAATATGCTTTATACCCAGTCTACTCAGGAATCATTGCCTGAAATTAATCAACACTACAAGCACACCACTCCTAATTACAAAATGATCTTTGTAGTGGTACTTACACCATTTGTTGATGGTCTTAAAAATGACCTGACAAACCTCAAACCAAATCATAATTTTCAGGTGACATTTTTATTGTATCATTTATGATACATAATGAAAGTGTTCCACAAAGCATTCAGGCAAAAAATCAGAATGTAAGAATTCCCCTAGAAAGATATGTATTGCTTCAAGTTCCTGTAAAAATTCGAAAAACAAACTAGAAATACTCTTTTCTAATCCCAGATTGCCTACTACTGGAAGACTTTTTTCTGTAAGTTATTTCTGAGCTCTCTTTGCAAGTCCAGGTTTTGAAGTCCATTTCTCCCACTCACTAATAGTACCACAGACTGTAGTTGCCTAAATATTTATCTTAAAATGGTGTATTGTGCTTTTTATGAAGACATCAACTGTGAAAGCTAGGATCTTTCTACAACTTAAATAGGCAAATTTCCTTTCAGATGAGAGGTTTAAATCTGGTTTAATATAGAGATATTCCTGCTTATCTCAGTGATGAATAGGTGGAGTTGTTGCCTACATCATTCTAATGTATTTTATTTACTGATATAAATATAATGCACTTACATAAATTATATAATAATTAATATAAATGAATAAGCTGGCATTGAATGTTTAAAGCATTATGAGTAAAGCTAATTTCACAGCGTGCTGTTCAAATAGGACAATGAGTTCCATGTGGCATATATAAAATAATTGAATTAGATCATACTTATCACCACAGTGTATTCACATACATGCAGAAGCACCACTGGGTTTTTTTGTGTTTTATTTTAGTTCAGACACCAAAAGTTTTGCTAGCTTTCATCAATATGTGAGAAAAAGAAAAGTAAGTGAGCATAAAAATCTAGTTAAAAGAGAAATTAAATCATAATACACCAGATATGGAAAAATATTTTTATGAGCTATTTCAGAATTTCTGCCAGTAAGACTTGGTATTATTTTCCAATAATTTTGACACCTTTTCTGGAAACATAAAATAATGTGGCCCTTAAGAGCCAAGGACCTAAGGCGAAAGAGTGAAATGGTGGAAAAAAGATGACCGCAAATTTTTCTGAATTGTGTCTGGCAGAACCCAAATCACAGTCTAAAAAAACAATTTATTCTTGAGGTTGCAGTTAATAGGGCTTGACTGGGACAGTAAATCAGTTACTCCAGCTGTTTCCCAATCTGAAGATTTGCCCTTTGATTATATTTAAAAGATAGATAAAAATGTGGTAACGAACATTTGATTACGTTTGCAACTACTTTTTCTGCATTGAACATTGAAGTACATTGAAGTAGTCTCATTGCTCATACTCTGGACTCCCTGTCCACTCTATTCCAGCTGCTGTTATACCATAAATTTGAACAATTCCAGTGCAGCTTCTTGTAAGGTCTAGCATAATAGTTACACATTTTCATTTAAAAAAACCCAAACAAACAAACAAAAACCCTAAGAAAAACAAACAAAAAACCCCACAAAAAAACCACAAAAACCCCACAAAACAAACAAAAAACCAAAAACTGTACATTCAGCTCTCAGGGTCATTCAAACTCTAAGACATTCAGTTTAATCTTCTGTACAGGTGTTTCATATTCCTTATACACCCATTTTAAATATTCAATGAAGTAATGTTTCCCTCAATAGAAGATTATTTAGAAAAAGCAGCACATTGTAAATTCTCTTCCTAGTAGTCCAAGAAAAATTTGATGCAGTAAATGTATAGTTCTAAATTATTACTATCTTATGACAGGTGTGCCTTTAATTGCTGAATACAAAAGCTAGGTCGTTTTAATTGCCAACAACTGAGCCACAAATTTGCAAACACATTAACTACCCCCAAATCCCTGCTACTCAAAGTACTGTTTGCTGTGTCTTTGGATGATTACTTGTAGAAAAGGCAAGTGCAAGTATAGTCTCCTCTTCAGATTTGGCAAAAAAAATTTTCAGTCTGGTAAGAGACCAACAAGATCCTTCACCTTTTCTTTTTTTATGTTTATCCCAGAAACCTTGGGAAAGTCATTGCATAATCCTAAACACACCTCACCAAAACCATACCTTTTATCTGACTATTATTCTAAAAAGCAATAACGAAATCCTTCTGCCTTCACAAAGATTTCTCAGTCTTTAAACAATAATTTCACAGAATGAGTGATTGGTTGGTTAGAAAATGGTGCTAACAAAACCAAGGTTGTGGGTTTAATCCCTGCACAGGCCATTCACTCAAAAACTAGAGTTGATGATCCTTGTGGGTTCCTTCCAACCCAGAATATTCTGTGCATCTGGTCCAACCTCTCTCCTTAAGCAGGATCATCCTAGAGTATATGGCACAGAATTCTGTTGAGAGGATTCCTGAATATCTCCGGTGAGGAAGACTCCACAACCTCTCTGGGCAAGGTTCCACTATACCATCATCCATACAGTAAAGTTCTTCCTCAAATCCAGGTGTGCATTAGTTTCCGCTTGTTTCCCCTTGTCCTATCGCTTGGAAGTGCCAAGAAGGGCCTGACTCTATCTTCTTGACACCCTCCTTTTGGATACTTACAGACATTGATGAGGTCTCATCATCTTTGTTGCCCTCTGTTGGTCCTGCTCCATAAGCCCCATGTCTCTCCTGTCCTGAAGAGACCAGAGCTGGACAGAGCACTCCAGATGCAGCCTCACAAAGGCTGTGTGGAGGGGCAGGATCACCTCCCTTGATCTCCTGGCAATGCTCTTCCTGAGGTACCCAAGGGTTTGAAACCCATTGGCTTTCTTGGCGACAAAGGTGCTGCTGGCTCATGGGGAGCTTGCTGGGACCCCCAGGTCCTTCTCCGCAGAGCTGTTTTCCAGCAAGTCATCTCCCAGCCTGTACTGGTGCAGGGGGTTATTATCCCCCAGGTGTAGGACCCTGCATTTGCCTTTGTTGAGTTTCAGGATGTTCTCTGCTCATCTGTCCAACACGCACAGGTCCTTCTGAACGGCTGCACAGCTCTCTGGGTTATTACCCACAGCTTTGTGTCAATAACAAAGCTCCTGAGGAGACATCTGTCCCTTCATCCAGGTCACCAAAGAATAAGTTAAACAATACTGGCTAAATATTGAATCTTGGGGGACTTTATTTGTAACAGGCTAGACCCTGCGCCACTGAACACAACCCTATGGGATCTGCTGTTCAGTCAGTTCTCAACCCACCCCACTGTTCACCTCCCTTTCTTCTTCTAACTCTCTTCTCATGGAACATGACATCAAATGGGTTTAAAGGGTTTCTATGTTCAGTGGACTAAGTCTGTGTTATAAGTGACTTTATGTTGTATTCAGTCTTTTGCCAATGTTCCTTAATTTTCTATACTTTGCCAGTAAACTTCTGTGTATTTTTACCTCTTGAGAATATTTGGTTGGAATTTGCTCCACTGTGTCTACTCAGAACAAAAGAAAATGGGTTTAGGCCCAGGGATGTAACAAGTGTTCCTGACATACAACCAAAAAAGCTGTTCTAAGTGATTTCTAAATACATGCTGAGCTCTTCATCATGGAATAATTTAAAATTACTTGCATATCATTCTGATACACTTGTATTACCGCAAGTGTTTTGTTGATTTTCTCCATGTTGTTTACTCAAAGAAGACTGCCTCTGAAGCATGCTCAGAAAAGTTTTCTTAACTCTTGTGTCAGTGATAACCTGCAAAAATCCTTTTGACACCTGTTTTAGTAGTTTTAGCTGCTCAGAAGAGATGGCAATAGCCTTTCTATTACATATATAGATTATGACGACAAATGAAAGGCAAATAATTTTAACAGAAAACATGGATCAACAAAGAAAGGAAAGGCTGCCATCTGGAAAGACTGTTAGATCTGTGAAGCCTAAATCCTTTTTAATTTCATTATAAATATGACTGTTGTTTTTAGGGGTTAACCTCACATGAGATTTGGCCAAAACTACTGTTATCTGAAGGCACTTGGCTGTCTAGAGTTGCTTGATCATTCTGACATGCTTAATTCTAGTGTGCTTCAACTTTCTCATTTAAATATCTCTTCCCATCAATCATTAGTACTTTCCTTCCTGGGTCATTGAGAGCGTAATACTTCATTGTGTCAGCTGAAGGTGTGCTGACCTACTTTTCCTGGTTAATTTCAAGGGTAGGATCAGATGTTCCATTGCTTTAGTAATTGATCTAGCGATAGATCTTTACTAGAGCACCCATGACATGGTCTGAGGGACATTCCAGGCATCACTGACTTCAAGGTCGTAACTGAAATGAAAAATTCTCCAATCAATTAGGTAACTTGGCTGCATAGTTTGTTCCTGGAAATAATTCTCCTATAAACATATGGTTTTACTTTGATAAAAATTGGGGTTTAATGCAGAGGATTATGTGAAAATTACTACTACCTTTTGGTGTGTAGTAGTGTTTTAATGTTAGTGACCCCTTAGCCCTTTTAATTTTACATACTTGTGGTAACTCCTTGTGCAAGTGGAAAGATACAGTGATAAGTGACAAGGTGTAAAGCCAAAAAGATATAAAGGTGCTAAAACAAAAGAGTTATCAGTGACAGCAAAACCATTAGTTCACGGTAGAAGGTGTGAAGAAACAATTCCAAACAAAATAATCTTCAGGAACAGACTTCTATACTGCTAAGGAGGAGACACACTATTCGATTCGTTCACACTTTCTTCCTCTGGCACACCACAAAATTTGAGTTTTCAGGTTGGACTATCAGTGTGGTTTCATAAAGGGTTACTTCAATGTGCACACTCCCACAGGTAGAGGACACACACATCTACCAGGCAACCTTCAGATCTGCCTAGATTTTGACAATGGTCTCATATTATTACCAGAAGGGGGAAATATCTCTCCTTTACATGACTATAACCTGCACAATAAGATTCTCATAAATACATAGATAATGTACAAGTAAAATGCAAAGTGAGATGTATTTGGATAGCTTCTGAAATGTATAGATATTTAGCTGTTGATTTTCACCTATTTTCTATTATTCCAGATAATGCATGTAATACAATCATGGAAAAGACTGAATTCATGCAGCGTCTAAATTAAAAATAAATAGCATAATTCACACAGATAACTAATTCTAGCAGTTCTTTTCCAATATTAGTTGGCCTGTTTTAGAAAAATGATTGGTTTTTTGACTACTAAAATTTGCCTTTTAGAATTAATGTCTATGTAAACTAGTGGCATGTTTCAGCTTTGAAAACACTCTTGGCTGCACAATAATAATAATTCAATCTAATAATAATTAGTTTATTTAAGACCTTATATTGAATATAAATACATATTTGTCTCTGTACAAAAAAAAAATCCACTATATATATTCACCAAAAATGTTTACAGTTTACTTAATGAACAATTTCTATTAAGACCCATAATGAAAAAAATTCTTTTTAGAAGTCTACTGCAAAAATTAAAAAAAAATGTTAATATTTTCAGAAGTATATTCAGGATGTTTGCCTTTGAATATAGTATTAAAAATTATTATGAAGTGTATTCAAAACCAAAATAATTTCAAGTTTCTATAAGTTTTGTTCGTGCAGTCTGTTAATGGAAACAAAAGCTATGTCATATGCAACCAATCAAAATAACTCAAGTTTCTTATACTTACAATATGATAATCCTCACAATCAGTTCACAGACAATCCTGTGGTTGAAATATAGTCACATAAAACTTAGTTGAATAAAACAAACATGACATAACAAAAGAAAGCTAAATTTAGTATGGAGTGCTTCATCTAGTGTATTTGAAATAGATTGTGTTATAAACATGCAATTATGAACAAGAAATATTTCTGGTTTACATACATTCTTATTTTGTGATGTCATTACAGGGCACTCAGGCTTCTTATGGTGGACACTAACGAACAACTTCAATGAGACAAACAATTTCAACCACCACGCCGAAGACAGACACCTGTCAGTAGTCTTAGAGCATTTGCAAAGATTTTCTGGGGACAGACAAAGAGGACATGAATTCCTGCAACATTTTCCTTTGCACAACTGTCTGAGAGAAACAGAGAAAATGAAACAGAGGGACTGCCAGGGACAGGAAAAGCTCTGGAAATGATAGCCCTGAGAAAGAATAATGGAGAATGATTGACGGCAGTGAAAATAGAAAAAAAACCCAGTAATGGTTTTTAAAGAGATCGTTTCTATTTTTGTGATTCATACAGTGTCTAAAGAAACAGTTTTTATATCTAAGGACCCCGATCCACTAAGAGTGAACAAGTTCTCCAAAGAAAGATCTGGCTTCACTGTATTATCCCCACAGGAATAACAACTAATACTGATAATTTTGCTAGTCGCTCAGGTTAAGTCATGTAATTTTGTAGATGAAAACTTTCCCAGCAAAATTATTCATGTGTATAGAGTTAACTAACTTTATACTTTTTCAGAAACTGCAGATGATGCGTACCCAGACTGTTTAAAAAAAATCTCCTATAAAGAGCAAACTGTCTTTCTTCATTAGCTGCAGGTGAAGAAATTGTAGTTCATTTTATGTAGAACATAAAATAATTCCTATTAAGCTTACTTCCAAAAAGAATAGAGCAGATGATACGAGATCTTGACTTGCACTTTCTACAAATCAGAGTTACTAAATATCTGATAAATTTTAGCATGAATTATGTTTGGACCTCTGTAGCAACTGAGTAAATCAAAGAATCATGAAATGGCTGAGGCTGGAAGAGACCCCTAGACCAATCCCCGTCCTCACACAGTCTCAGCTACAGCAGACTGCCCAGGACCCTCTTCAGTCAGGAGGGGACTCAACAACATCTCTGGGCAGACTGTTTCCCTGTCTGACCACCCTGTTTGTGCCTGTCCAGCCAGACTTTGCCTTTGCACTAGTGATCAAGTATATCAACAGAACAAAAGGCAAAAAATAGCACATGGAGACATAAAAATAACACACAAACACACACCACCACTATGCAATGTATATGTACACATTTCATTCAAATTCCTTAAATACGTTGAACAACATAACCAAAAGTAAAGCATTTTTTACTTCACTAATGAATACCTAAATGTTTTCTTGGCCGTTAGCAAGTGGACCTTACTATCCTTAAAGACATTTACATTTTATGACTTTTTTTATACTGTCAAATAGATCTTACCTGAGAAGTTAAGATACCTTCAAATGCACATCATTATTGATAGTATTGGTAATACCATTAAAATAAATCTAGAAAATGTCAAACATTTGTTTCATTTCTTGAAACTAAATTGTACTTTTACACATCAACTATATGACCTAATGAAGCAGGCAGAAAATGGGGATCCATGAGGAGTTGTGGGAGAACTGGGATTCTCAGCTTGTCTGAAGTCACAATGTCTGCTTCTTCAGTACCTCTCCTTGGCCACAGGAACAAGAAATGCAAGACAAATTTAGTTTTCTTAACATAATCACCAGATTTTGTGTCAACAAAACGCAGCAATACATCTCTCACATCAATCATGGCTGTGACTGGACTTCGTATCAATTTTCACCTATATGCCACTAAGAACCTCTTTGAAGTCTGCATTATTCTTACAGAGCCATTAGAATTGTTACAATTTTTTGCCTCAGTCCATGCAGATGGGGATGCAGAAGAAAATTTTTCACAAAATGTCACCTACTGAATACAGTAAGTATATATAAAGACAATTAAAAGAAATAAGAACTTCCTTCCCATAGGAACATTTTGATGTCTTCAGCCGACAGGGAGGATGGCCTTCCAGAAATTTCCTTGAATCTCTGCCTAGAAGCATCACTTTCATCTTATGTTTATCATGAGTCAACTACTTTCTCTCAGACCGTATATATCTTCCAGGCACTTCAATATAGGTATACAACTGACACAAATCACACTTTTAGAAATAAGAATAGCTTAAAAAATATTTTTTAATATTTAAGGAATGCATCAAACAGAAAGGGGTGGGGGAAAGGAAGGAGAAACATGTTCTGGTAAAGTTGGCAGGATAAAACTTTTAACCATCATGATTTTTTATTACAGTAAGTATTTCTTGCTGGTTTATTGGTGCGTATATATTTTTCAAATTAGGCAGTGCCAAAGGCACCATGTTTGTGTTCTTTGAAGATGATATAACCAGATACAGTAGACCTTATGTTAGAAATAAAATATTTTTGCAGAAACTGCTGCTAGCCAGAGATTTCAGTCTTCACATCCTGATTCAAGCTTTCTGGTGTAACCATCAACGTGTACGATTCTCACTGTTTATTTCAGTGTGTACCTTTGCAGTTTTCTTTAAAAATATATGAAGACATTACTGAGGATCTGATTCAATAAAAAGTATGTCCAGACCTCCATGCCCTGGAAACTCAAACAATGCTGCAAAAGCTGCAGAAATGGGACATATTTTCTATTGAATTGGGTACTGAGAATGCTCATAAGTTTTTTGTATTGATTTTTGTAACAGCCAGCAGTGAGAGACACAGACAATATTAGCTTCATCCACTACAGGCCTGTGGATTTCACTTTCTACATTCAGCAGGACATGGAGTGAAAACAGACAGTGACCAATTTAAAATGAGAGTGCAGGGCAATTTTATTTTTCAGCATAAAATCAAAAGTGTAGTTTACTATCATGAAATAATTTTCAAAATAGGTACCCTACTACAATTAACAGATGATTAGGCAAGACTCAAGTGTGGAGATAACTGCACTTTTTAAATGCTTTTACCTAATATTATCACTACATATCGATATTTGGAGCTTTTATAGAGAGATTACAGCCCTGAATTGCAAAAATAAATAGGGCATTACAATAAAATTGAAAAAAATTGTTTGAACAAATACTTAAATCACTCAAAAACTAAAATCTCAAATTTCTCAGCCCTTTAACAATTATTATTCTACCTAAACTGTTTTGGGATGATTTTATAAGAGATAGATGAGACCACAGTAGCTGTTCTTTTCCCCTCAAATGCAGTGGCTTTCTGCTAACAGCAGCAACTAACCCATCCATGTTTTCCACCTTCTAGAAGATACAAAGCTTGTGCTGCAGCAATCAAAAATCCAAGTAATTTGCTGCAAAGCCACATAGAGCTTAGTCATATTCTAAGTTGACCTGAGAGCACCAGCTGCCCACTCCCAGCCTACTCCAAGTTCCAGTTTCAAAACCACAGCTGCACCTAAAAAATTACCAAGATGATGCCTTGTACAGAAATGAATTTAAACATTTAAACTCAGCATCAGTGGCAAGACCCACGGGATATGGTTCTTGCCATTCTAAACTGGATCAGTAAGATGGCTCATGTGCTCTCTCACCTCCTAATGAGCCCTGTACAACGTAAAGAAGCACCCTGTAAAATGTGAACAGGGTTCCAAAAACTTAGAGAACTTGATTTCAGATTAATATTTCTGGTTTTCTGTATATGCCGCTAAAAGGCACTGAATCGAACACTGGGATTGTATAACAGATATAAATTATTAAGAATTAGAAATTTGGTCTGAGATTCATGCTATGGAATGTGAGAAAAGAATAAAATGTCAACAAAAACCTCCCTCCCTGCAATTCAAATCAAAACTACCTTAGGCAGACTGAAATCCTGTTTCTTTTTTCTGAAACAGACCCCAGTAGGATAAACATGCATTTCAGTTTTCATCCAATGCAAGGAATTTCTCCTTTGATATAAGTGCATGAAATCCTTGCTGTATAAGAGAAAAACGATAAAAATACCCTAATTTCAATATTTACTTGTAAGAGGAACATCAAATGTTTATAAATAACCTTCATATTCAAAGTCTTTTAACACAATGAAGACATCAATAACATTTTAAATCTGAAATCCCCAAATCTCTTTATGACTTCCAAGCAGTTTTACAACAGAAGCCTTTGAAGAATTGTTATAAATGTATATTAAGGAAAAAAATACAGAAAATGAGATGCAAAGAAAGCCTCCTTCAGCATTACCCCATAGTCTAGAAATGAGCATTATGTCAGCAAAAAAATGAACATTTGGCAGTTGCCCTTTTTTAAAATTGTTATATTGTATTAATAGGGACCAGTTGCATTTCTAAAATCCTTTAGACTTAAACATGGTTTTACTTCTAGTATACCTTGATTGCAGCATAATTAGAAGAAAAGATAAGATTACATACCTCTCTACATCATGTAAGAACTTTGGGGTTTTTTTAATAAACACAAAAGATTTTTTTTAATTCCTTCTTCTGTTTGGAATTGTTTGTGCATGATGATAAAAGCCATAGCCTAGATATTAATTTTTCCTCTAGGTCCAAGAAAAAAAGAAAGGAAAAAACTCATTCTGTGCAATGAATATTTATAGAAAATAACTAATGCAAACAACTATTTTATTGTTTTTAAGACAATAGATATTTGTCAAATATTGCTTTTACTTTCAGCCACATTTGCAATTATGTGTTTTTGGAAATATAAATCTATATGCAGTTGTAATGTAAGTCATACATGAAAAGATACTTTCAATTTTTTTTAACTCAGGCTTGGTCTATAATTGCATCTGAATCTCAAAATCAGTAATATAAATACACTTCTCCAAATTTAATTGAATACTTGCTTGAATAAAACTCAGCTTATGTGTCAAAACGATTTTTTTGCCCATCTACTTGAAAACAGCAAGAGAACAAATTCAGTCATATAATTTTGATAAAATGCATAACCTTTTTAAAAAGGTAATTGAAGAACTGTAAAATGTTTGATTACAAGAAGGTTTTATATTACCAAATAAACAGAAATTTCACCATAATGAGGGACAATTTAATACCAAATTAAAGCCTGAATTCTTTGATTAACATTTTATATGTCATATGATTATTACTTACATACTTTCTCATTGATGTTCATGTGGATTAAGTATTTATGGTCACTGCTTTTTACTGCTCTAACATCAACAATGTCCAGGCCTGTTACCCTTTATTACATACAGTCAGCTGATGTACTATATAGCCAGTGGCCCATGACAAAAATGGACTGTACAATCAGAACAGTAAGAAAATCAAGTTGATACAACTAACAATTTTTGACATCTGATTTTGATGGAAATGGGACTATACATTTAAAACATCTGTATTCAAATACCTAAAGAAGAAAATTTATTCACAGTTTTTAACATTCTTGAAATTTGTATATTAAGTTAGATTGAGTTCCAGTGTCCTGTGAGGAAATTTTTCAATATATATAAAATGCAGCAATCTGCTACTTTGTCCTTTTGGATTTCACATTTTGTTTTTGACCAATGGAGACCTGCATGCAATCCTTCAAGGAGAATTGATGGCTGTGGGAAGAGGAGCGGTATCTATCCTTAACCAGAACAAGTCCCAGGAGGCAACTACTACAACTTCTAACACTATATTATTGGTTAATTTGGGGACTTCTTTCACTCAGATGACATAGCTAGAAGGATGTCACTGCACAAATCAATATCTACTGCCTTGCCATTGATGTGCCTGTTACCTTAAACAACAACAGCTGTGTCTGTGATCATCTCTGAGTTGTGCAGGATACTAATTGTAGTCAGCACACTACTCTTCCTATAGTTTTCTCTTTTTACAAATGGTCTAGGAAGGTGCCCCGATGCATATTTGAAGAATATCTGAATACTTTCCAGTAGAATTCACCATTTAATTTTCTGTCTTTACTGTTTCCAGAAATGGTTTCACTCACATTTCCATTAAAACTCATCCTTAGATATGGCTTTGTGTTGAAAAAAAAAAAAAATTTTACTTTATTAATAGAAATAAATACTTGTAGTTCTTACAACATATTGGGATTAAGAAGCAGTGTGTTTCATACAGACCTAATATTTTTCTGTACTTTTTAATCTAAGCCAGCACTTTTTCAAGCATTGCAGGGGAATGAGTTAAATGTATATTTCAGTTCTGCTGTGTGTTGTTAGAGACAGTCAATGGCCAGTCCAAAAACCAGTGAGGATCTCTTGACATTCAGCATAAATTTTTCATTCATTGTGAAAATAAGAGATGTGAAGACAAACTTGCATGTGCATTTGAGTCCCATAAGATGCAGAAAGCTGTTCAGCTTTGCCTGGAAGGACATCACACTTCTAAACCTTGCTCAAGCACAACTGTGAGCTCCACCTGCATTCAGCATCAGAGATGTGCTGGTCTGCTCTTATTTCTTAGCAGAATGCATAACAAGTCCTATCAGAGGTAAGACTGCCTTGAAATATGATCTCTGTTTTGCAAATAAGGTGTCTATGTCTTAAAGGGAGCACTAGTGCTTTATTGAGAGATAGTGAATGAGGGAGTGTGGCGGGAGTGAAAATTGGTTGCTATGGGATATTTTCATGGATTTTTCTTGTGTGTTCGCCGTGAGTGTTTACTGAAGTTAACAATATAAAACATTCTACTTCTCATTACACCTCTCTAGCCAGGTTGTGTCCTCTGTCATTTCCTCTGTTCAGTGCTTGGCCCCCACAAATCCCTCCGCTGTGCACTGCCTCAGGAGCAACCACTTTAACAACTTTCCCAGTTCCCTCAGGGAAAGCTGTCTTTGGTCATACAGGTGCTGAGTCCTTCAAACATTAACATACTCTGCCTCAGTTTTCTATTCTGGTATAGTCATAGTATACTACATAGTATAGTCATAACAATATTTCTTTTTAAAAAAATTCTGCTAGTGAGTAATTAAAGGAGTATTCACTCAGTGGAGCGCATGGACTAGGTGTGTAGGAACAATCCTTGTACACAATATTCCATACTAGAAACTCACATGCCAACTGAAATGTCCCAGGTTCCTTAAGAAAACCTTTGAAGACAGGTAAGCAGACTGTGGAAGAGGCAGAGCCACATTAAAAAAGTATTTGGTATTCAAAAAAACATTTTAGTGTGACCCTCAACAAAAGATCCAAATCAGCCATATCTGCCACAGGATGAGAAAGTCCATCTTTGCATGTATAAATATGAAAAAAAAAAAAATCACTTTCAAGGTAAATGTAGGTTAAAAGATTCCCATATGTTTCTGGGCAGAGGAGTAGATAGCCCAATATATTAATAAATTATCTGGGGAAAGTGTTGAATAAGTTGAGTGGATGAACATCTTGCTTAAGATATTTAAGGAAATGAAGAATCAACAGTTTCAGAACGTAGAATCCCTCCAATACCAAAGTGCAGTAAGTGGGTGAAGCATATGGAAAACCCCTATAACTTTCCACATCATGAGGAGGTCAGATCTGATTACTGATTGTTGCTTTGCAACAAAACCTCAAGCCTTTTAACCAGATATTTCTATAAAACATATTTCACAAATCAGACACAGTACTGAAAAAATAAAAACGCTAGGATAATAAGAAAGTATTATGAAAGTAAGGGTGATTGAAAACAATGTCAAAAATTGAGAAGGCCTTGATTTTCAATCTAGCACCACTAGGTAACGTAATAATTAAGGTCTGCTTCCAAGTTCATTAGCACCTTGGCTACTCCATAGAGATAAGAGAAATTTTTCTCCCCTTCATATATTTTTACGTATTTCAAAATACAAAATTAGAGATTCTCAGGAATTCCAGCTCAGACTGAATCAGTCTCTCTGTATAATACTGATTCATGAATGAACTAGCAGATCAACAAAAACAATAGTTTTGCACATCCAGTGAAAAGTAAAAAGGAAGAATCAGGCTATGGTGGACCACAGCAATTTTACTGAAGTAGCTGCACCTGAACTGGTTTAGAGAACATGAGCTGGAAGATGAAATCCTGATGCCAATGAAGTCAAAATTTTGCCACTGTCTCCACTGCAGCTAGATTTATCCAAAGCAAGGAAACCCCAGCAGAAATAGACAAATCAGGAAAAGATGTCTGTAATATGAATTACAGCCAAACATGAACTACAGGCTTTTGAGGAAAGTTTGAAGAAGCTTTCCAAAAAAGAACTGTGGCATAAAAGAAAACTGTAGTAGTAGATCTTTGCTTCCTCCCTGCCCTTTTTAGCAGCTAAATAAAGACAGTTTTTCCAGGCTGGGCTTGCGGAATGCCACAGCATTCATCTAGCCCTCCTCCCTTTGGAAAAAAATCCATTTACTTTAAAGCCAAAAGCTTCTTTAAAAAATTCCAAAACAAGTATTCCATCTTTTAAACATATATTTGGTATAGCTTAAATCAGAAAATAAGAGGGAAACATGTGAACTAAATTAAATGTATCTGAAAACTAATAGAAGCATATCTAGCATTCTTTAAAAATAAATAATGCATCAGAATGTTGGAAGAGTAACTTTTAAGAACTCCTCCATTTCGAAATTGAAATAATGATTCACTGCATGGCAGAGTTTTATTTGAGAAAAGGGAAGTTCTACAGCTTATGAAAGTACAGTGTAAAGTATGTTACATGTAAATTACATATTAATGGCAGAGCACTGACGCAAGGAAGAACTGAGGGTTCAGAAAAGAGAGTCCCTTTCTAAAATCCCTGTATAGCTAAAGATTATTATGCAGGTATTCACATTCAAAAATTTTTATAGTAGGGGACTTAGGGAGAGACATTTAGCAGCTCTAGAGTGACTGCAATATTCAGAAGGTAGAGACTGCTCTTGCCTGGTAGGTAGCTGGCTTTTATTTTCATTTCCTGTTCAGAAGTGAGATTACTGTTTGGGGAGACTTAAATCTATTTCAGGCATAAGAATCATTTATCCCTGGAGGTGCTGAGCTTCGATTAATAGCTCTTGGATTCTTCTTATTCATCTTAACTCCAATTTGTGCTGCTTGGCACTAAGGGTCCAGTTTATTTCTTTCCTCATTTTCAGTTCTCCCTTCCCCCGCCCAGCGCAGTGCATCAGAGAAAGCTTCCACCATCACCTTAGTTTAGGTATATATTGTCATGTAAAGTTAATGTTCAACACTTGATTCCTCAGTATTTCTCTGAGGTGGAGAGTCCTACTGATACTACATAACTTGAACTGCTTTTTGATGTTAATGAAAGTCTGAAACAATGGTAAATTAGATAAAGGTCTTCTCAATGTGTTATTTTTTTAAAGCTAGCTATAAATCAGATATGACATCTGTTTCAGTACTTCATGTCTCTCCGTTTTAATTTTTGTGCAGTAAAAGTTTGGCCCATGTTACAGATTAACCACCCACAAAATAATAATTTTGTATACTGAAGCCATTTGCAGATGTAATACAAGTAAAAATTTAATCCAGAACTCTTAAACCTCATTTATTTCGTACAGTTCAGAAGCGCTCAAATCAATTTGCTGAAAATCTAATAAATACTTAGGGCTAAAATCTACTCTGAGTGTGCATCTCACAAAAGAGGGAGATTTTGGATCATCTTTCATTTGATGGACACTTAAACAAGAAATCCTTAACATGACCCCTGCATTATCTGCTGTTTCAATTATTTGAGATACTCACTACCCACTTCTACTTTTCCTTAACCAGCACAAAATTCAGTCATCAGCCTCAGGAGTGCAGGGCGAGCAAAGGCCTGGCTACAACAACTGTTCTAAACTATCTTGAAACCTTTATGAATTTAACTTACTCATGTGCAACTTACTTTCTGTTAGTCTAGTGGATTTTTCACTACTAGAGAACACAAACCTGAAAAATCCCAGCTATGTTCAGCCTTATCAAATTATCTTCAACTTGGCAAGATGACATCCGTATGTATGTATATACATACACCCATGTGTGCACCTACACAAACATGTATAACATACACAAATGTGTATAACAAAGTCCAATCCAGAATGTGAACATCGTATAGAAACTGAAATACCATTTAACTGTGTGTAGCACCTAAGAAATTTCTGCCTGGCTCTCTAGCATCTTTGCTTTTGGTTCTTACTTATAAAGCTTGATTCGCATCATCAGTAACTTCCTAGGCACCACAAACACTTCTTTATTAGATCTATGGCCACTGATCTCCATGGCCACCACTGCCATTTTATTGTCAGTCAAGAGGAAGACCCTTCAACAGGAACAAACCTGTCTGCTAACTTTAGAAAATATACTACAGACAGGGATGGGCAGCAGTGTTGCCTTTATGTGATATCTGAGCCTTAATGGAATCCTTGACTGGCACAGAAAATGCCAAACTGCTTCCTTACTGTATGAACAAATTAATTTGTTTATCTTTAGCAATGCAATTGTTGTTACAAAAAATTAAGAGTGTTTCTGTCCCCAGAGAGGTTTTCCATCTTTTTTATGTATACTTTTAAAAAAGTAATAGCAAGAAATTTTGAGATTATCATTTAACTAGAGGCATGAAAACCTATTCATGAAAGAATCGAAAACACCAGAATTGCTTTCAAAACTAGAAAGACAAAAAAATTGAAACTAGTTAAATACTCAAAATGCTTAAAATCAGTCATTTTAGAGAAATGTAACATGTCAAGTGAAAAATTAACGTGATTAAAACATTAAAGAAAAAATTTTGACAGCTGAAGAAAAAAAAAGAAAAATGTGGAGTGGTAAATGAATGCATACCCAAAGGTTGTATGTGCAATCTTACAATTCATATACACGGAGTAAAAAGTCAATGAGGATGAGCTGGAAAGTCCAAAATGTAATAAAAAGTAAGGAAAAAGGAAATACGAGTCATAAAACATCAGCAACACAGCAGTAGTGAGAAGATTAGAGAATGAAGTTAAGAGAGAGTGCAAAAAATGATAAGGAAATTAAGGGTAGAAAATGAAAAGCAGATTGCATGAGGGTTTGAGATAAATCAGAATTTTTTAAAGTACATGGAGAAGAGGAGGTCAGCAAGGAGGAAAAGAGTAGGACCTCTCAGAAATGGGAAGTGTAATTTATTCACAGAAGAGGTAGTTACTGCTATCAGTTTAAACAAATCTTCATATCAATTTTCAGAAAGGAGGATATGGAATGAATACTAGAAAACAGTCATACATTTTGCATTTCTTGGGTTATAAAAAGAAAATAATGAAAGAAATTTTATCTTTCAATGGAAACTGATGAAGCAATTGTACAGTGTGTTCAACTAGACTGCCTGGATCTGATTTAGAGTAGGGGTTTTTGGAACTGAGTCCATGGTTTTTACAGGACTAAGCACAATAACAGCCTACTATAAATAAGTCATCAAGTTTGATCAAACTCTGAAAATAAATGAGATGCTGAGAAGTCTCAAGGAAGATAGAGAAAAGGTTTTGCTAGTATTACAAAAAGCTTTTTGGAAGTAACACTTTTACATCTAAAAGCAGGAAAAGGCAAATAAATCCAAAATTCAGATAATCCAATATATAATTATAAACCAACTTGGTAAATGTAAGTAACAGTGCATATGTTGGGAATGAATGCAAATGTTCTGCATTTGTAGGAATGAGATTAAAAATACCATTTTATATGAAACCTTATTAATTACATCTTTGTGGCATGTCGCCCAGAATACACTATCAAGGTCAAAGGCAAAAAAGTATTTGAAAATATAAATAAATAATATATTTTTAAAGTACTTTCCTTATTGTTAACTTCCTTAATATTAAAGCCTTTCCCAAAATTTGATGAATCTCTTTATTTGCCATGAATTTTCTATAATAGATGAGAAATTTGTGGCTGAATGAAAAAAGTACCCCATTGCCCTTAAGGAGACTGCATTGACAAGGGCAGTGAATGAAGAAGTCTACTCACCAGCAGTGATTAAGGCTAAACAACAAACATCTGCTTCATTCAGCTGAGGAATTCAACTTTCTTTTTCCATGTGTTTTCTGAAGCAGCATGGAAAAACGATTTTGCTTGACCAGAGAACAAGAAATAGCAATAATCTTGTCTAGGTACCTTTGCCAAAGCAATAAATTCCTTTAGAAAGGATTTAACACCAGTAAGTAGTCACAAGTATTTGGTGGGATGCTAAAACGCAAATAAGAATGTGAACATTTCTGATATTTTGTATGATATTTATACTGCCTTTGTTTCTCACAGCATCCACAGAATTGGAAACATATAAAAGTAAATTAATTGTTTCCTGTTTCTAATAAGTAAAGACGAGGAATAAAGACTTAAACAAATCATCCTGAAAATATGAACTGACAGAGGTTGATAATTTTTTTTTTGCTTTTATATATCTAATGGTATCTGAAGCCAAAAGAACTCTTAATTTATGAAGATAGCAATCAATCACTTCTTAATTTCTAATTACTTCGTATTCTACTGACCACACACTTCCTAACTGTTCCTAAATTCTTATATTCCAGTTCTTCTGAACCAGCAGGACATAGTCACCCAAAAAAGCAGAAAAAAGTCAGAAAAACTAAATTTATAGAACTGACTAGGCCTTGGAAATTTTTTTTGGTTTTTTTAGAAACCCTAAGCAATCTTAATTTTGTTACAGTGAGCTGACTCTGGCAGACTTACCCATGTATAGCAAGAAATTATGACATCCTTGTGCCTTTTCTACACCAGTGGTTTTGAACTTTTGTAATTCTTCCTCTTTCAACTCTCTATTCCCCTCCACCGATCCTTTACACCTTAAGGGCCACTCTGACCTCTCCTTACCACTGAGTCTTGTTTGCTTGTCCTGAGTATTTATAATGGTGGAGCATCTCACCAAAAAGAAATGAAGCAGTGCTTTAGAACAGAGTGGTTTGAATCTTGTATGTATTTTTTTTTCCAGCTGATCTAACAAAGAATAGTCCATTCTGGAAAAATAACTTGACTTTTTCATAAAAAGTTTAAACTGTTGTGTTGTGAATTTCAAACACCCTTAAAGACCAAATGTAATTACTGCATTATAAGATGAAAATAGCATGAAAGAAACAAGCTGGCTGAATATCTGTAGTTTATAGTTACAACTGACCTGTTTACGTATTGAATGTCTATATATTAGGGGAAGTATATATAGGAGAAGTCTCTCCACAGAAAAATATTTAGATGATATATGTTCAGTGTTGTGATAGGGTTGTATATGCAGGTTTGGCAGCTGCATGAAGGCAGAAGTGGAAAAACGATCAACATCTACTGTTTCTGATCTTTGCCCCACTTTCTTCAATTTCCCATTTTCTTTCACCTGCTAGCAATTTGGCCACATAGTAATAGCAGACTGTGCTTTTCATGTTATGGACTCCGATATTTTTGTTTCCCCATGTGCTTTTTATTCTCCTTCTTTCAATAACATGAAGACACCTTCCCCTGTTCATAAAAAACATCAGTCAAGACAATAAAGCTTGCCCTCACTGGAATTCAGAATTAGTTCAAAATATATTTTAACATATCTCAAACATGGTATAAAATTATTTTTTAAGGTTAATCTTCACATGAAGTAGGCTTTAATTCCACATTAACTTTGGTGATATGATTAATTTTACTTTAACAGGGCTGTTTAGTACTTAGGGTATTCCTGCTAGCTTTTAGCTGAAGCTCCAAAAACCTCGAATCTCCCACTGAAGAAATCAAATATCTGTCAGGTCTGCATTGGTGTCCTACTGCAGTGTAAAGGCACAAGGCACTCCAGCACAGGATTCAGGGGGAGTTCAGCGCTCCACTGCCTCCTTGGGCTGTGTGTAACGCATGCTGAGGCACCTGGCCTGAGGAGGCTTACCCTCACAGTGTCTCACCTGCAGTCCATTCAGGTTTGTCTTTGGGAAAGAGACATGAATGCTTGATGAGATAGTTTCCTAAATGGATAAATTTTTCCCAGAATATGATGCTCATATTCTTGGCATCAATCCAGAAATGAAAATATCCAGTGTGTTAGAGTCTAAAGAGAATGTTTTCAGTAGACTTAGAAATCAAAACTACTTTTTTTAACCAGGACATGTTGCTCCATACCTACAGAAATCAAAGTTATGTTATTCTTTTATCGTATTTAATACATTGACAGGTCATTCCTGATGTATAAAGTAGACACTTATTTTGATTTTCTGAACAGTAGGAATGACTTGCAGGATGTAACAGTAAAGCCTCCTTCTCAGAAGAAACTTTGTTTAGCAGGACCCAGACAGATGATCTGCAACAATAAATCTGGGATAGTAAAAAGGTGCAAGTGCTTATTTTAACACCACTGTGTCTGATTTTGTATAATGATTCAAAGACGTTTTGCAACCTAAGACACATGCAGATTTCTTTATTTGGTGTTTCAAGAAGACATGAAATCCTTTCCAAGCAGAGAGGTAGGTTCTCCCTTTCCATGCTTAGTATTCTTCTCATACACTTGTCCTTTATGCTCAATTGCTTTGGTTATCTGACCTTTCATCTATTAGATGATAATTTCTAACATGTTAGCATTTGTTACACTTACATATGGTCGCTGTATTTAATATATCATGACAGACAGTTTTGTTTACATTCACAGACATATTTATTAAAAGCAATGGTAGGAAATATGTTTCTATGTGTGTATGTGAATATTTACACATACTGCAAAGATATGTGTAACACCCAAATATTTTGGATAGGATATATTGGGAAAGTTAGGGAAAGATTCCTAGACAGATGATTTTCTTCTTCCTTCTGTTTGTATTTGGCAAAAAACTATGAGAAAAAGAAAAAATGACTGGTCAGCAATAATGAATATTTTTTGGAACTCAGAAATTATAGACTGAAAGTGAGATCCACCAAATGATGAGTTAAAATTTCCAAAAGAAATTAAAACAGAAAGTAAAAAATTTTGCAGCCACATTAATAACAAAGAGAATGAAAAAAAAAAAACCCAAATGGGATTGCTCTGTCAGGAGAAGGAAACAGACATTAATGATAATCTGGTAGAGTCCTGAACTAAATGAACACTTTACTCTGTTTCCAATCTGGGTGATAATGTAGAACAGGTGGACATAGGGAAAAAGAAAAGATGCAGATAATGAATATGTCCTTCTATCTGAGTAGGAAAATCTTGACACACACATGTTTCTGGAACTAGAAAATTTCCATTGAAGAATACTGAAAGACTTAGCACATGAAGTTGCAACTTAAGAAGCAAGGAAGTTTAATAAATCTATCACATTCAGTACCTGTGACGAGAAATAGGATGTTTATTGGGAGGAATAAGCAAAGGCATCTTGGAGCCATAAAACCTGGAATAGAATTAAAACTGTATGTAGAGCCAGGGAACACATGGAAGAATAGAATTAGAATCATACAGGTAAAAGATAAATGTGAATGACTGCAACAATAGTGCACCCAAGGTAAACCATGTCGCATTAACTGGGTTGTTTTCTTTGATAAACTGATCCTGGAGAGTGTGGTAGATGCAATCTGTCAGATAATCACAGAATGGTTTGGGTTGGAGGGGACCTTAAAGATCATTTTGTGCATAGGGAGACACACCTTCTGCTAGACCAGGTTGCTCCAAGCCCCATCCAACCAGGTCTTGAACACTTCCAGGGAAGGGGCATCCACAATTTCTCTGGGCAACTTGTTCCTGTGCCTCATTATCATCACAGTAAAGAATTTGATACTAATATCGCATCTAAACCTATCCTCTTTCAGTTTAAAAATCTTGCCCTTGGTCTATCTATGCATGCCCTTTGTCAAAAGTTCATATCTGGCTTTTCATACCTTTTTTTCACCTGTTAGGCACTGCAAGGCTAAAATTAGGTCACCCTGAAACCTTCCCTACTCCAGAATTAGCAATCCCATCTCTCTCAGCCTGTTGTCACAGCAGAGGTGCACCATCCCTCCATCCCTCTGATCATCTCTGTGGCCTCCTCTGGACTTGTTCCAGCAGGTCAATGTCCTTGTAGACTTCAGCAAAATAGTTTATATGGTGCAGAACAAGAAACTGCAAGTTAAACCACAGAAGACAGGCTTTAGAAGAATTCTTCTGTCAATAAGAAATTGTTTAAACCAGGTATAACAGTTTGAAAGGACAGTTAGGACGTTATTAAGTGGTCATTGTTTTTTTGTTTTTCTTCCACAGGATTCTGTGTTGGGAAAGATATTTGGTCATATTTTGCTAAAAATTTTATGCAAAACTGTAGGCTTACTAACAATAAAAGGCAGAATGACCTCATCAAAAGCAAAGAGGAGACCAGTGTGAAAGAATGGGACGGACATGAGGATTCCAGCTGGATTTGTTTGGTACCAGAGAAGCCACGCTGAAATGCTTACCAAATTTTAAGGAGAAATCCCCTGAAGACAAGAGAAAGAAAACATTACATTTCATTAGCTAATGACAGATCAGAATGGATACATACATACACAATCCATAGGGTAATGCCTTAGGTAGCATTTAGTTTGTTTTAAATGAAAAAGGCCTGGTACCATTGATGCAACTTTCTTCTTAGACTCTTCTGTCCTAATATGGGCATCCTGTCAGTCCTAAGTCAAATACATTCAAAGAAAGCAAATTCCCAAAACATGAGTGGCAGCAGAGAAAAATAGCTAGGATTACTCTCAGACTGAAAAATCTTGGGTTTTTGGTCAAACAAATTTATTGTGACAGTCGCATATAAATCTATAGGTATACCAGTAGGGCAGATATTAGGGAAATAAAAGAGAATATTAGGAGGTCAATAGCAAATCTGATGCATTTATACTAACAGTTTAATACATAATCCATATGGCAGAAAGAAAATAGATTGAATAACAGAGGGGGTCTTAGGCATTATGTAAAGTTATTTTGTAAAACACTTTATTCCTTAATTGTTTCAACTTCAAAGATATCAGAAATAATTCGTGCTAAAAACAAATTCATGTATAACATAATAAATTTTTATCAAAAATCAGTATTCTGGCTAAACATTCCTGTTAAAAATTTTAAAACATATAATTAATTAATGGTAAAATAGTTGTAAAAAGTGTATTCTTGTAGTTTGCAGGTTTGGATTTGGGAAAAAAGAAGAAGAAAATAAAAGAAAATTAGAAGAGAAAAAGACCTAAGAGTTAATCAGAAGACAGGCTTTGTTTATCAAACTAATGATCATATATCAGGTTACTGCATACATTTTCATTACACAAAATTACATCTTCTTAAAATAAAATTAATTAAATCTGATTAATTAAAGTAAAATAATTCTTTACTAATAAATAGGTTGTTAATGTGGCATTGCTTTTCTTCAGCACTATGACCAAGAGATTACCAGACTAACTATTTTTTTTAATCTTTAACTAGAATGTATTTTCCAATTTAGATGCAGACACCTCTTCAGTGATTAAAAAAAAAAAAGAGGCGACCATAAAATGTCTGGCAGAAAACCACATTTGTATCACAATTGATATAGCAGAGTTTGGCATGTATATACAAAAGAGAGGAAAGAGGTGGGAGGTACAACTGAAAGAGGTGCTGATCTGCTGGGAGGCCAAGAGAGCTGACTGACACACTGCACTTGAAAAGTCACTTAATAGGAGTGGTTCTATGCATGCAGCACCACAGGGATGTGTAACACTGTTCTTGGCTGAAATATGTGACACCAAACTTGTCCCTGGAGAAGACTATCAACTGTGATGTTCTTCCAGCTCTTACAGGCAGATAAGTCCCACAATAACAATGCCGTTTGGTTATTTGATATCAGTCTTTCCAACACAAACCTCTTCCAGGATCTAGTTCACAAATGGTCTTTACGTTTAGAAAGGAAATTTTTATCATAAAATTAAGTCATGTTCTGCTAACACATCTGCCTGTAAGATAGGATAAGACTCGGAGCCTGGCTGGTAACATTGTTTAAGGTTGTTTTTGCCAGGCTTGTAAGTCCCTGATTGCACCAGAATCTGGCATACCAGTGGGAATGAAAGATATCAAGCAAACATAAAGGTTGATCCTGAGTACCCTCATTTTACCCAAGTTGCATAGATGCAGTTGAAGGAGCTCTCAAGGAGCAAACAAACTCCAGAAGACAGATAAAAAACATATCAGCCTATCTCTGATGGGAGTTATATAACAGAAATCTGTACAAGATGCCAAGAAAACCCCATATTTCATTACAATTTCACTTCAAAAATATGGAATAATATTTTGTTCCTCTTATTTAAGCTCAAATCTGCACCTTCACCACAACATCGCTCTAATATTTTTTACCCCAGATTAGTTCTGAGTTAAAAATTCACATCTGTAAACTTTGCCTCCACTGATCACCTGAGACATCCAGAACAGAAACACGTCACTAAGATTTTCTAAGTGAGTCAGACTTTGGATTGCATTTCTAGTTTGGTTACTACTAGGTCAGAGGAGGAGCTACAAGGGTGTATATGTCTCAGTTTTTATTTTTTTTTATTTATATGTTTTAACATATCAGATATTACATAAAGGTTTTATTTTAGTGGAATTTTGGGAAAACCCTATTAATAGAATCAATTACTACTTAAATATTCCTGCCTGATACAAAAAAAAGGAGGAAACAAAATTCCCCTACATTCTCCTCAGTGTTTATTCATTCACAGCAGACCATAAGAGGAATATAATATTCAATAACTTCAATATAAATTCATATTGAAATGAACAAAGTTTGTGCACTCATAATTAAACCAGGGTAGAACAAAACTGTTAAGGCATTCACAGTATCACAGCAATGTCAGTACTATGATTTATCACTAGACAAAGCAGAGAAACAGGTTACAGATATAAGCACTTCAGATGTCCATGTACCACACACAATGTTCTCTCAGAAAAAACTAAATCAGAGAAGGAAGAAAAGGCCCTGTTAAAATATCATGGTTGAGTTTTACTGACATTCTGGAAAAAATCTTAGAATTACTATGTTTATAATATTTTTGGATAAGATGCAGAGCAATGAGTAAAGCAATTAGAAGAAGCAGTCAAGCGACAGAAATATCCACCAAAATTAAGAACAAATTAGTACTCTCATCAATATCACCAATAAAGAAGTTGAATACAAGCCAGATATTTTAAGGAACCCTTCAGTGAAAATAAATTCACTGTCACATTCAACCGAAATTGCTTCAATGAATGTTCCCAAACATAAAGAATGGAAAAAGAATTGTGATTACCAGCCCAAGCTCTGTTCTTTGATGAAATAATTATGAAAGAGGTGGAATATATACCAGCCTATTTTTTGCAATAAAATTCTAGAAAATGAAGTTCAAATGTTAGGCATACAGCTTGCCCAAAATTACTATTCAGCTTAGTCTTTACAGTATAAAAAACCCCTACTGACAAGAAGAGCAATAAGAGCAGCAAATACTTTACTTTCTCTTAAGTATTTGGAAGATTGAGCCCTTGATCAAAAATATCTAATTATTAGAGCAAGAGCACACAGTCAGAGAGATCAACATGGTTTTCATTTAAATAAACCAAAAAATGCCCCAAATAAATCTCCATTTAAATATAAGAAAATGTTCTTCCTAGGTGTTGGATTATAAACAGTATGAGTTTGGAGCATTCATCCTAAAAAGAGATGGTTTAATGGCATTAACACTTTTGTAAAGCCAAGCAGCAATTTCATAATGGCTGAAATATCACATGCTGGTTTTCAACTAGAGTGAATCATTCCCTATGTATTTTAAGTTACAATAGACTCAACTTGATGAAGTATGTAATTTGAAATTCTTAAGTTTGTAATTTGAATGATTACTTTGTCTCACTGTAAGCTGCTTAGGCTTTTTCATTTATAAAGCTGAAACATTTGGCTACACAAACATGGCATCAACATAACTTGTCATACAATCCTTTGTTTTTTAATCATCTTCTACTGATAATCTAAATGATGATTAGTCTTGTCTCAGTGATTTCTTTGCTCTTCTAATACACATTTGTATTAATCCCTACTACATATTTTGATTTATTCTTAATTTTTTTTAGAACTAGACCATATTAAAATCCCTTTTAAAAACAAAATGATTAGAGAAAAACATTTTAAATGTACATGAAATTGTAAAAAAGATTTTGGGAATGCCAGATGTTACACTTAGTGCAGAAAGGCACATTTAAAAATGAAGTGTGGCTTAATGCCATTAGTTGGAAGGACTGAAATTAAAATCTTTGAAGGCTCTAGAAGATTAATACGGAGAGAGAGTAAAGATTACTTTCTTACTGTGCTGCACTACATATACTACATATATACATATATAATCCTCTTGTCTCAGCACGCACAGAAATTTGGCAATATTTTCTCACCATTCTGCTATCATGAAGTTCTCAGACTTCCTGGAAATTACTCAGGGATTTTTCTATTGTTTGAAATTATGAGGAGGCCCTGGCAAGGTTTTTCAGCTACACTGTTCAATTGGCAGTAATGTATATCAAAAATTCTAACAAAATGAGAGGTCCTGAGTCTCAAACAAATTTGAATATACAGGATTACTACTGGCGAGAAGAGTCAAATTGTGTCAAATATTGATGAAGAGCAGTCGGTGTGCAGCAGATACTAGCACACAGTATTGTATGTTACCCTAAAAAGGCATTGAATATGCAGTACTTTAAATACTGTGCATGTGCTGGATACAAAACTTGCCACAAGGTAGAGTTGAGTCTTGTCTAATTTGGCTAGCACAACTTTGCTGCAACAGTCACCATGTGAATTGTATGAGGAAACACTTGATCAGACAGAAAGCTGTAGACCAGCTGACTCAAGGCACTCAGATTTCTTTAGGGGCCATCGATCTGTAAACGTGGCTTTAAACACTGAAGTTACACTCAGTACACTCAAGCTACTCATAGTAATGATGACAATATTTAAGAGAATTCAAAGGGTGTGCAGGAGGACAGATGCATATGCAGAAAGCAGGGGTACATGGCAGGAGTGAAGGAAATACCTACTGTTCAGCAGCAGTCCCCTAGAAAATTAGCCTCTTTGGATTCTGGATTCAGCCAGGAATCAGCAGTTCAGCTCATCTTTAAGCTTTCAAATGATCTGGTCAAGATATATACATAGCCACCTCCATGAAGTAATATTAGCAATCATCAGCAAAAGATGATAAAACCCCAGCAAACTAACCAAAACCCAAATTAATCAAAATTGGTAGAGTTGCAAAAGCAGAGAGAAAAATTATTTTGCTTTCTCATAAGACCAAGACAAGGCCTGAACTGTGGGCAAGAGAATGCAGAAAGTGAGCAATTTTACACTGGAATTCCACAGGATGATGCCAAACCAGCAAGCTTTAAAGATGCCTTCAAAGAGCAGGACTGAAGTCAGTTTGTCTGTGACGAAAAGATTTATAGAGTCAATGACAGAAAAGATAAGCTTACGAGCAAAGGTGGTGAGGAGACTGTTGTGGTCATTAGACAGTAGAAAGAGAAGGTCAGAGGATTTATTTCAAAAAGGAGGGTTCCAGAACAGACTACAAAACACAAAAGGAAGGAGTACAGATATACTGCCAAGTGAATGACCAGGAAATGAAGGATTAGAAGCAGTAGTTAAGAAGTGAAAGCAAGAAGGAGTATTTAATTTCTGAATGGCTTTCCAGAAAAGCAGAGGCTTATTTAGGAAAGAAGACTGCAAGCAAATCAGCAGGAAAACATGCAAAGAGGTCAAATAAGGGATTTGAAAGGACCTTCTTAAAAGTTGCTTTTCCTAAAAATTGACCAACCTTGGCGGTACTTTCATTTTCAAGTCTTTTTTCAGTCTGATAATCCTTCACATTTTTCCCCACAGAAGTAATTGGATTGAAATTTGATTCTTATGCATACAAGCACAGGCACATACAGATATGGAGGTTCTTGGTAGCAGTGGATTGTGTTCTCAGATGGGTTTAAAATAAACATACATTCCCATATTTCTCTACAAAATTAACAGTTGATTGGTGTGAAATTTCAGAAAGGGAACAGCTTTCATGTCTTTAACTTTCCATACATATACTTTTTCTGTATTTCCTCAACAGGAAAATTCTGTTTTTCTTTAAATAAATAACATATTTTTGAATGTGTGTTCAGGTTGAGGTCTATAGTCATATCTGTCAGGTATAGCTTTCTTTAAGACAGGTGTCTCCTACACAAATAAAGAGTCTCAAGAAAAAGTATAATGGGGAGTTTTCTTCCTTTTTTTTAATTAGAAATTTAGAGTAATTTTCCAATCATTAACAATATTTTAAATGTAAATGCAGACAAATTACCCACAAACTGTCTTTGATGTCCCCAGGAGAGAGGTGAATGTGCCCTTGCAGCTGGTACAAAACCAAACTCACTGACTGATTTGGTGAGGAGGAAGGGAGTGAAGGAACAGTGGTGTAAGCACCGTTGACTAAGCAACTTTTGTCAATGGCAGAAGAGCCAAGAAGCTCCCACAGACTTTACTCAAAGGGACAGAGACTTTGTAGAAGGCTCCTGTCAGGAGCTCTGTTCTTCCAGAACATCATATCCTGTGCCAGATGCATATTTACATATATGTGACAAGGGGTGCAATGGTTTTCATGGCACTTTTTACCCATACAAATCCACCTTCAATTCTGTCTTCCATTTCAGTGTAAGAAAACTGCTAGAACAAAAAACACAGGGGAGGAAAGAGGCACCTTGTTCAAAAGCATATAACATGCCTTAAATTTTCACAGAGAAAGGAGAAGTTCCTGTTTTACCTCTTCACCTGTCCTTCAAACAAGTCCATTCTTTAGATATTTTCCTGGTGGCCTTCTCCTCAAGCATCCTGTCCTGGTTCCAGCCAGGAGGACAAGGTTAATTATTGCAGTGTCCAGGAGGCGCATGACTGAGACCTGGAGACTATTCCATAACATCTCACGTCATTGCCAGGAATGCAAGGAGGTGAAAGGATCCCTTCAGTCTTGAGTAGACTGATGGAGGGAGCAGTCAGGTATTGTCAAGGGCGAGCACTCTCATGCAAATTCTTCACTTCATGCACCCTCTGTCATTAGTATTGTTCATATTACTGCTAATTTTCTTATCTCAGTGCTCTTTCCAGTCAATTGCTCTTAACTCAACCTACGAACTTTACCTTTTGTGTCTCCAATCTCCCTTTCCATCCCTCCAGAGGAGGAAGGTGTGAGGAGGAGGGGTGATTGAGAGAAAAGCAAGTGATTTGCAATGTTTCAGTGGGAACACTAAATTGGGGAATACCATTCCCAAACCATGACACATGCTTCAATAGAGCAGCCAAGCTCTTCAGAGAGTTCCTTCTGCACACCATGGAAGAACAATGCCTGTTTCCAAGATCTTTTCTTAGCAAGTGACCAACAACTTCTATTTAGTATTATGTCCTCTGAAGTATACTGGTCTAGAGAGCCTTCAGATTTTATGAGTCAAACCTGGAAATCATGAGACTTGAGATAATCTCCCAATAAATATTATTAGCGCGGTGGTTACAATCACCTCAGAAAAGGAAGAAAATAAGTCAATCTATGAAGTTTTCTGCTATTTTTTTTCACCACACTCTTAGCACTTACATTACAGCCAACTAGCATAAAAGCCTAAATTTAAATTAGACTAGTAGCACAGAAACTGCTTTCGTTAAATATAGTAACTAGCACAACAGCCTTCCTCCTCCTCCCTAAAAACAAAACAAAGAAAGCCCATAAACAGAAATCAAACGGAAATTCAGAAGAAAATAATCCAGTGAGCTAACATAAATGTGTATAACATACGTTTGAGGAATGCTATGGTCTCAAACTTTTACAGGATCAAATAATCATGTTGAATCTGGTGCTCACCCTTATTAATGCACTGGCAATGCAGACAGTCCTTAAAGCAAGAACAAATAATAGTTGCACATCTCTTACATACTAAGAAAGTCCAAAAATGGCCCTAGTGTAAATTAGGATTTGTTCTAGGATATATGAGCACAGGTACTTGTATTTGAGGGTTTTGTACAGATGAATCTACTATTCCAGAGACACAGGGCCAGGAGTAACTTCGTGAGGCTGCCAATTGAAGTAATTTTCCCCTATGGAGTCCTCCCAGGGCAATGACCTTAATATAACAAAACATGTAGGTAGACACTTAATTGTAATGTCAACAGAGCTACTCATGTGCTTAAAGTTAACCACATGCTAAAGGGTTCTGCTGACCAAGCATTGTATCAGCTTACCACTATTACTCTTTAAAAGCAGTGGTCAGAATCTCTGGTTAAACCTACCCATGTACTGAGATTTTCTGGCTCCTGATCATTCAAACAGGAAAGCCCAGTAAGGCCTGTATGACTAACCAAATGCAGGAGATCTCCTGTGGTATAATAATTTTAATCCTTCCATTTGATTAAGTTCTTCATAAAACTCACCTCTTCCAGTTCAGCCACTGACACCTTGCGCATATAGGTAACACCTGGAGTCCTCTGAGAAGGCAAGAAAACTCATCTGAATGAAACCTAAGTGGATACTAATTCATAGTTCATACTATTCTGTAGAAATTAAAATCATAAAGAGAAAATAATATTTACAAAATTTGTGTATCTCTCCTGCTATATTTCTTTGGGGATTTTTTATTATTGCAAAAAGGCTGTTTCTAAAGTAGGAATTTGTCCTCCAGACGTCCTAAAGCAGATGTCCTTCTGCTTTGGCAGAAATTAAAAATTATTAGCAGACATGGCTGAAAAAAATAAAGATTTCTGTGATATGTTGCAGTGGACCAATCAATACAAATGCAAGTGACTGGAGTCATAAGAAAGACCACTGTATAAGACTACTAAGAAAGACTGCAACTTGAAATACCACAGGAAGACAAAAAATGAAACAAGAAAAAGAGAAATATATGCTGTCATAGAAACCGATCCTTTCACCTACCAGAGGTCCATTACATCTTTTGGACTATGGGACTTCATTGCCTACAGAAGAGAAAGAAGTAATCTTACAAACCTAAAGAATTTACAGAAACTAATCCAAGTGTGACATTTAAACATATCCCTTCACAACACTTAGTGCCATTATCAATTACGAGAAGAAATTGAAGTGCTTTCAAAACTACTGCAAGCAGGAACATACATTTGCCATGTTTTAGGAATATTACCAAGAAAATACTTACACAGTGAATACCAATAACCCACCAGTTTGCAATATGTCTATCTAGCGTAACAGCATACAGAAGGAAAAAAACAGAGAAAAAAAAAAGTAATAATTCCAGGATACATAAACAGTCTACCTAACACAGGCACTACTGTCTTTGATAGAAGATTTTAAGGATTTAATTCTGCATAGTAACAGATAAAGCAGAACACAGTAGGCTTCTAAAAAGTCTGTGCTAGTCTTATTCTAACTATTGGAACTGGAAAAAGAGAAAAAAATCTTAGAACAAAGCACAATATTGAAGTGTGGAGATATTAATATGCTGTTTAGAACTGTCATTAAATGCATTTGTTCAACAAGTTTTATTTAGTTTCTGCTTAAATTATATTGATTATAATAAATATCATATTGCGCAATTCTTTTCTCTGTATCAGCACTAAATAATGTAAGAACAGCCATGAAATAGTCTAATCTTACATTACCTATTTTTTATTTTCTATATAAAAAATAAAAGAAGACATAATTTCTTTTCAATATGCATATTTTATGCATTAACAGCAGGTGTGATGGGGATTTTTTTAAACAAATATTATTCTTCAGGTGCATCAGGCAAGATGCATACAATTCGACTACATAAAAATACATCACAGCACAAGAAGAACATTCACTTGGTCTTGGTATAAACTTTAGTAAAAGAAAACAATTTTCCATAGACAATATACCATCTGTCTCTAAACCATGTGAAAAGAAAAGCTTTTAAAATCCAGCCGCTGCTAATGTGACATGTTGAAACATTAATCACCCCCTAAGGCCAGTATAATTGTAGCTCCATGTTAATTACCTAACAATTAACAGCAGTAATTTCCAAGGGGCAATCAATGAATTAGCTTGTGATTTTCCCACAGACTTCAGTCCCATACTGCCAGCCTGAATGCATTTCAAACTCTGAACCACAGTTCATCAATGACACTTCTGGTGTATGAAATAAAAATTCATTTGCACCCTCACTAATTAGGCTCGATTATATCCCTATGTGTATTACAAACTCTATTCACTTGCACAAAATCTCTGCCACAGGCATTTTTCTCCATTTAAAAATTCGTTTTCTATTAAATTAGAAGGTCACCTAGCAGGGAAATGTACTAATCAAGGTTTTATCACTAACGAATTAAAGGGTTTTAATAAGCAAGTTTAATTAAGTTATCCTAAAAAGTGATAATGGCTATCTCTAACCTATCTGAATGTTTATGCAACTATAGGTGTTGTATATGCAAGATATATATGTATTCATGAACTTTGAAAAACATATCATATGTGCAGACAGAAACAATTACAAATGAAAATAGTGTCTTAAAATGTTCCCATGATTCTTTTACTGTATTTTTTATTACATTTCTGCACAAAACTTTACCTAAACCAGTATTTCTGTCTGTTCGTTCCTTTAACAATCATTTGACTTGGTGACATAATCCTGAGGTAGACTCAAAGACATTTTGGTTGAATAGGATGTTATCACCTCCTACTGTCCATGCATAAACCTGCTCTTGGTATGCATTAGTGTTAATCTGCTGATTATTAACCATTAATGTAAATAGACTGAGAAGTCACCTTCTTAATTTGCTATTGATTTATTAGCTTTTATTCTTTGAAGATTAAAATATTAAGCACTGGGTTTACATAGAGTAGTATTATGATTTCTTTTTTACTATGTTTATGTTTTGTTAGCATGAAGAAGGGCAAACTTTGTAGCTAATCTGTTCAAGAAGCCAGATTGGAAGGAATGAATACATTACACTTTCCCTCATTAGGCTTAATCAGAATTCCAGTAGTATCACCTTTGTTTGTGCAGAGAACAAAAATGCGAATCCAATGCATTAAATTTGCATCTTTGTTTTCAGGAGAAATATTGCAAATGTGACCTATATTCCACAGGAGACAACATGTTCAGGTACAAAGTACTACCCCATTTTCTCTCCCAATTACCTTGCCTTTCACAGCCCTTCAGGAGACAGTGGTTTGCTAAGCCAAAGGGAAACCACATCCTTGTGCTCCTTAAGTGGTTCATTAAAGAGTTGCAGTTCTGAACCAGTAGAAATTCAACATCTGGTCTATAACAAATATGAAATGGGTAGATTACACTTTCCATCCCATATTTTAGGTTGTGGACAGTCGCTCCTGGATTATCACCTTTTTTGATAGCTGCAATATGAGGCACCTCCAGGTCAGCAGAGATGCATGTGATGGGCAGCTCTGTGCTCCACTTGACAGTCTCACGGTTCCTCAGCTGCTGTCTCCTTCCCACTTTTCCCAAGACATCATCTTTGTTAAGCTATTCCCAAGGGGGTGAGGGAAGCCCTCCTACTGCTAAGCCTGGTAAGCAGGTTCACTCAAACTAGTTTGGTTGAAAGTAACATTCCTCTAAATTCAAAGCAACTGAAACAAAATTTGAGGGTACCAGTCAAAAGTTTTTGTAAGTAGACTCACCCACAGTTTGCACCCATGTCTGTCAGAGACTGTGGGAATTGTTCTCACTGAGGAAAGGGAGGCACCTCTCATGTCTGCAGTGAAGACCCAGACTCGGGAAAATCTTACCTCCATTGTATCTTGCTCTCTGTTTGTGAGGAAGAAGCTCACTACTGGGGACCACCAGGATGACTTCATTGCTCTTGTCCACTGGCAGTGTATGAAACTGTTAGGCCTAAGTGCTGGACTGGGCTCGAGAGATCTGTGGAGAGGAGCTAGTTCAGAGTGTGTGCATGGGGTCAGGCAGTAGCAGCACAGTGGCAGCTGGAAGGTACTGGGCAAATACCCTGTGCAAGGCTGCAGGCCCTTCTCTCCCTTCTCTCCGTGCTACCCTGCAGTAAAATGAGGGGTTTGCAGACATCTCTGCAAGAATCACACAATGGCTTGGGCATTCCTGCTGTGGGCAGGGACACCTTCCACTAAACCATGTTGCTCCAAGCTCCCACCCAACTTGGCCTTGAACACTGCCAGGGATGAGGCATCCACAGCTTCTCTGGGCAACTTGTTCCAGTGCCTCATCCCCCAGACAGTGAATAATTTCTTCCTAAAATCTAATCTTAACCTACCCACTTTCAGCGTAAAACCATTGCCCCTTGTCTTTTTTTACAAGATGCCCTTGAAAGAAGTCCCTCTACAAGAAAATCGGTCTGGGGCTGATCTTTCTCCAGTCTCTCAGTCAGAGCATGTCCATCTTCTGTTCAACACAATGCTGTTGGTGTTGTAACCCATAGTCCCTGGTTTTAGCCTCCTTTATTGTTTTAGATGTCTGACAGCACTCGCTTGTGTTGTTTGGAGTGCTGACTGAAGAGACCATGGAGGTTTGTCATTCTCTCAGAACCAGCCTTAAAAGAGTTTCCTGCTCTTCAGAAGTTAAATTGAGCCTGAAAAAACCTCATCAATCAATAATCCTACCCTGTACATCAAGGCCTCATCTAAAACATTCCTGATGGATATTTTTCTAATATTCCTGTCTTTGGAAACAACAATAGAGATGGCAAAATCTTCCTCACCAGTCTACTCTAACCTTTAGTTGTAGCAGTCATTAGAAAAGCCATTAAATTGCCTCTTCTTTTTAGAAAAACACCCTTATTGTTTAGATATTGCCCCCTTCGCTGGCAGATCCCTCAGATCTTCTCAATCTGCCCAAATAATTTCATGAAGAAATAGATGGATTCACAGTTGAAAATATGTTTGCAATCTACATCTCCTTCTTCCTGAAAATATTAAACTTAATGAAATTTAAGTCTCTTTTTTCATACTTAAAGAGTAATTTTCTTGCTGTTGCCTTTGTTGTCATGTTTCCAAATTAAAAATCCTCATATTTTAGTGGTGTGAAAGGTAAGGTACACATTAAGAATTTGCAACCTACAATTTTAAAATACAATATTTAAACTCATCCCTTGACTTTCTTATGTCTGTGCATGTATGTGAATACTCATTTGCTTTAAGGCTTAAAATGAAAAAAAAAAAATCTTTTCAGAGCTACTTTTTCTTGTCACAAAATATAACAGACCACCTTAGGCTGTATGTTTATTTGACTTTGTTGTTCATGTTTGAGCTGAAATTTGTCTGGCTGAGCAATGAAACCCATTGTATCCACATTTTCAATAAGAAGCAAGTCTTCCCACTTGCAGAGATACTTCCCCAAAGTAACACACCTCAACAGGCAGCTGGGACCACTCTCCAGTTAACCTGACTACATATTGGTCACCTTCTTTCATTCTACAATCTCCTGAGTAGATAGGTAAGATTTTGTTCCTGACTTCAAAAGAAACCCATGAAGTTCCAAGGAAGCATACAAGACTTACTTTATCACCTAGTCCAGAGTTAAGCTGTAGAGAATAGATAGCAAGACTAAGCGTTTTTGGACAATGAACATACCAGTTTTTGATGTCCTAGGCTGCAGGCTTCTAATTCTTCCCTTTAGAAACTATTCTTTACCATAAAAGATTGCTTTCATGTTCTTAAAATATTGCCTTGCATTAGTTTCATCGTCATCCATTTAGCACGTGAAAAAGCAGTTAATGTATCATACCTCATATTCATAGATGTGAGTACGAGCTTTTCTCCAGACATGATGAGGCTGCAACTCTAAACCAGTTTCTGGTCATCCTGTCAAATAAATCAAAGGAAGCACACTACAAAAATGTCTTAATCTCTTCTCGGTGTGGTGTTGAGCTTTAAAAATAGTATGTCTAAGACACACTTTTCCATTGAATTATCTAACACATTTAGGTGACTCCTAAAACAAGGCAGCCAAGAAAATCTAATTAAATTAAACAAAACAGGGAAAAAATTACAAACATGTATTATAGTCATGAATTCTCTGAAGAGATAGGACTGTCATTTCTCCATCACATGCCAGTGGAATGCTACCAAATATTTTTTTTCCACATAACACATTTTAAGTTTTGAGCTTTTAGAAAAAATCCATCCCAAAGTAGGAAAGAATTCTAAAACTGATTCCATTCTCCTTATCACAATATAACATTTCCATTTATACAGTTTAACCCACAGTTCAACATTTAGGTATTCACCTCCACAAAAGCTGATACTTGAAAGGTAAGGAGAGAGCCAGCACACAGATTGTTCTAATACCTTTCCTCCCAGTTTATGGGAAATATGTGATGATTCTCAGTTCAGTGGGAAACATGAGAACATAGCAGAGACAGGTGAAGCCGTATTCAGCTTTCACACTCAGTATGGAAAAACCAGGGGCTCTGGGGGAAGACAATCCTCTTTTGAGAGGCACTTACTGGAAAAAACAGAACTGGGTCCAGTGGAGGATCCAAAAGTGATGCTCGCAGGCAGTCAGATTGGAAGAGAGGCAGTTTATGAGGGAAACCCTCTTAATTAACAGAAGATGGAAAACTGTTTGTGCCTGCTGAGCATACACACCCTGTTGCCTTGCGATCAATAGAATCAATATTTCCCAATCTGGGAAGCAAGAGAGGCAAGAAGAGAGGCAGAAAAGAGGGGTGAGGGCAGAGAAAGAGCCCCAAGAACAGTGAACATAGCCCTGCTTATGGCATATGAAAGTGTAGTTGGGAAGAAAAGAGATAACAAATGGTGCTGTGTAGAAGAGCAACAGGGAACCTGAATTGGAAAACACTACCTCTGCCATTTTTCCTTCATAATTGTTAATTGATCTGTACTAATAATAAAGGAAAGTAGATTAAGAAAGTACCCTCTCAGTTAAAAAAGACAAAGCAAAAAGACACAAAGCATTTCAAGGATGAACAAGCAACAATGATAAACGCCTAAGAAGGTAGAAAGGAAATAATTTCAGTAAGTTCAGAAAAATACCCAAATATTCTGAGATTTAACCAAAGCCAAAATTCAATCCAAATTCCCTTCTTCTTATAGAAAGATAAAAATTAAACAGTAGTAAGGAACTGACAAACATAGGTATCGAGTTTCACTTAATTATTTCCAGAAAATATTCGATATTTTCTTGACTGTTTCTAAGTTTGATTCAAAATAATAATTTACCATTTCTGTCTTTAACCACATCTTTATGAGTCACAACCATGAGACAAAATCATTCCTTTGATGTATTTGCCCCAGTAGAAACATTGATTAAACAATAAGGAAAACTTGGAGGGAACAAAGAAAATAAAAACAAAATTCCTTTATGAATTTCACACACCACTGAATTCCATAAACTGAAAACATATTTTCTGTCCTCTCAGTCATCTCTCTTCCCCCTCTGTGTTTGAAAGAAAAAAAGATATTGTCTTTAAACTTCAAAAGATTTCTCCCTTCTGTTATCCTTACAAACATTTTTCAGGTCATCAAAGAATATTTAGCACTCAATGACTTCTCAATGAAAAAGTCAATTCTTCGTAAAGGAACACTTGTTTCCTATCAGTTTGCTTACCTAGGTGAAAGAATAAACCAAGGAAAATCAGAACTTGTACAATAAAAAATACTGCACAGACACCAACAGGCTTGTACCTACTGTATTTTTTATATGCTGATAGTGTACACTGTATTCAGAAGAAAATAAATTGTGAGAATTTTTTTTCTCTTTTCCTATTTTGCTCATCACAATTTGTAATTACATTCTATTTTCCTACAAAAAAAAAATCACTATTTCTCATGCAAAATCTATTATTGATATTAAGTTTAATATAGATCTGTGTTCATCTACTTTGGTGACATCATCCAAGAAGGGTGACTTAGTCAGTTCAGCAGCTTGTTTCAGATGGTTTAAATTCTTTATTTCTCTCGTTATTTTACACTTCTAAGAATTTATTTTGCTTCTGCTAACAAATTTTTACACAATTTCTGTGAAATTTAGAGAGACATTTCATTGAGATCTAAGTCTAAAATGACAGAATTTATTAAGAGCATATCCAATGTTTCTTGAAATTTCACTTAGCATAGCCCTGCTATCAACAAGTCTTATTAACTTAAACTTTATTGACTTCCTTGACCCTCAAATACAAGTTTATTTTCACTGTATGTGTACTGAAAACCAGCCCTTGAAAGCTTCATATTAATATCTCAACATCAATAGGTACATTTTCCAACTAATTCACATTTCCAGAAGTGGTACGTAGGCTTATCTTGACTATGCAAATGAATTTTGCTTTTTCATGTACAACACACTGAGAAATGGAGACATTGGTGTCTGCAATTACCTTCCATAAAATCAACATTTTACTGCGAAAGACTTTGTCACTTGTTGATACAATTTCAAGTGGCCTTTGGACAGTTCCGTTTCTTTCTTCTGGACAGGCTTCAAGGCAAAAATCAAATTTTAGAAAAGATCAGTGTTTTCCAGTGTGCACATGTGCATTCTTGAGCATAGATTCACATGTGTCAAAAATCCTTCAATTCTCCTAGTGTAAAGGTGTGCAGGACCTGATTCTCCTACACTGCAACATTTTGGGGTATTTAATATTTTTTTCTCATTTTGTCTTGGGTCATAAGCCAGATTCTCCAAGTGTTTCATATGAAAAGCAAGTTCTGCAGCATAACACAAAGAAGCTTTTAATAAGGACACTTCCCAGGATTGTGGGAGACCTACCTACCTCTCTATGTTTGCTGTGCAACATTCCAGCAACTGTTCCACATTACTTGGCCACTAGTTCTTCTTGTTTATGTCTCCATCCATCTCTTGTATTGCAGAAAAAAAATTCATAGGCATTATTTCAGTCTAAATTTTAGGTCTTCTCTCTGGATGTTGAAGACTGATGTTCTAATCTTCACTTTAAATCAAGTAAAGGAAGGACTTGAACACTTTAGGTTGTGCCTTCCATCACACAGTCATTCTTTGTTCTTTCACCCTCCTGAAACCAATAAGTGGGAGATTTTGGTTCATATTTGTATTTAAATTCATAAGTACACATATGAATACGTAAAATGAATAAGTAAAAAAAAATAAATACATATTTTTCAGTTCAAAACTGGAACATTCCATTAAAAACTAAATGCAGTTAAGAGTTCTGACAAATCTAAAAAAACCTTGAAACCCTGTGTTTAATTTAAGTGAAAACACCACTAATCACAACTCTGGCAAAATTATAGCTCTACAGGAGAGTGGCAGCTAGTGAGTATCTGCTACAGACAAGTGAGAAAAAAGCCTTTAGTAGGAAGAAAGGCTGTTCAAAGAAAAAAATCAGAAGGCTCAAACTCACAGTAGGTTTAATAAAATTTCAGCATTGTCAGATGGCCAGAAGGAATTCCAGCAAGGTAGGTTAAAGCTTCTTCTTGGATTATTGAAGCCACCCTATACCAAATAAAGTATCATCTCTTAAGCAATTACAGATTTTTATCCCTTTAGACTCCTCCTTAAAAACCTGCCTTTTTCCTCTATCCTACAAATCATCACCCTCTGGGAGTGGTTATTCTGGTGGCCACCTGTAAATATACAGACCACAGTTAATAACCTAAGTGTGCACCTGTAGTTACTGTTGTTGTGTGTTTCTCCTCTTCACAGTCTTTGCTCCAGGTTCAGTGAAGTCCCAGATTATGAAGAGTGTGGGAGGTGGATGTCCCTGTAATTTTCTGCCTCTGCAGTAGAATAAAGCACCAATGCTTTTGTGGAGTTACAGATGTTACCTGAATTTAGTTGCAGTATGCAAGGTGTAGTATCCAGTTTGGCAGGCATCCATACCTTGGCATATCTGCCATGAAAACAAAGAGAAAATATATTGGTCTGTACAATCAGGCATGCATGTGCATTCCTGGGAAGCTGAAGAGACATGCAGGAAAGAGTCACCATTACCACCCCAGCTTCTGCTGGGCTTGGAGGGGTGGTTAGAGTGCTCCAACATTCCCCATCTGCATTTCTCCTTCAGCAGAGAAAAACCATTTTGTTCATTTGTTTGAAGCTCTGCACTCCTCCTAGGTTTTGCCTCCTACTTATTTCAGATCTCTCTGACTACTAAATTCACTTCACCTATTCTCACCTTTATCTTTAGATACCTATTTTCACACCCGATACTCATTTTCATACACTATTTTGAGGCTTCCCTGGTAACATAAGCTTCTGAATTCTCGTTCACGTTTAGGTGTAAATATCTGCTACGAGTTCCTGAAGTCCATTCTGATGGAGACTTTTGGCTCACAGTCTCTCAGCAGTGTTCCCCTACACTTTTTAAGAAAGCCTTTGTTGTTACAAATCCAATCTCTTTTGAAGTTTACATTCTCACCTCCTCCCCTATCACTGTGCATTTCTGTTACAGGCACATCACAAACTGCTGGCTACTATGGTAAATGCAGATGATGGCTTGCCTGTAAATTAGATTAGTGTGTGTAAAACCGTTGCTTGCTTACACACTGGAATGATGCCAAATACTAGCTCAGATGAAACAAAATATTTATGAATTGGATAAACTGGAAACTTACATCTTTATAAGGTGTTCAGAGTGGGTTCAGGTATAATTTCCCTTGCTCTGCCCCATTCTTCCTAAGGACTATTAGAAATACTGTATTTTTTAAAGACACAGCTATTTAATTGATACTTAGTAATATTAAAGCAAAACTTTAAAACAATCCTTTATGAAACAAGTGATCTTTATTATTGTAATTCACATTAATTTAATTACACCGATTTTTAAAAGTAATTTAAATATTGCTTTAAGAGAAGTTGGTTTTTTGCTACCATAATAAAATAACTTGTTTTATACAAGATACAGAAGAATATAATTTGATCATTTCTTCTGTTAGCCTTTGTTACATAGATTTTTACATAATCATTACTCATAATGTTCTGACAGATAATGCTATTACTAGCATTACAATCTTTGCTATTATTATAAAAAATCTGGCTTTGTGAAAATTTTAATTTATTAAAATGTAATGAAAGCACATCTAACATGAACCATAATTTATGAAAATTTTAGATGTGCTGCTTGACATTCATGTCATCAGGCTTCAAAAGTTTCACATCTGAAATGTGAAATTATACAGATTTATAAAGATCCCTTTTCAGCATGTTAGCTGGCACTATCTTCTGTAAAATGTATATATTTGGCTTTAAAGAGACAGGCGCATGTAATTTTAATGTCAGCACCAGCATCACCAAAAAGTGCCCTGGCAATCAGTGGAAAGGTTTAATAGGTTTCCTGTCTTGTTCTTAATTTGCTGAAATTACAAAATCAATACTTTCAGTTGTAGCTGCAGCTACCCGTTTTACTGCTTTAAGATAAAGTCTACAATAAAGTAACCTTCACTTTCAATTTGTAGCGCAGAGCATCAGGGTGCTCTTGGCCACTAACTAGTCTTTCTTTTCTCAGCCCGTATGAGACATTCTAGGTGTGCAATGTTGCCCTTCAAAGGGGAAAGGTGCATTTTGCATTAAGCATAGCTCTCATCAGTGACTTGGTTTGTTTATTTTTTAACATCTCACTCTACTTTCTCCTAAAGTCACCTCTGCACGGGTTGTTCATTATTTCCCTGTTTCTCTGTGTTGATATTCTATACTACATAAATAAGTGACTGGTGTTGAAATGGCCTAATCTTTATTTTACTCCACAGCTTCCCTTTATGACAAAGGAGCATATTTTTCTGCTGCAGCTAAAAAAGGAAATTCTTCATAGTTAGTCACATTTTTAATAGTGAATGTGATCACTGCATATGCAAAAGGCCTCTGAAAGGACCAGATCAACACCACTGGAGAGATCAAGCTCTTGAAAGAAGGAAAAAACAAAAAATAAATACACTTCCATGGGCTTCTCTGCTATGCCTCCCAGCTCTCTAATGATAGAAGTGAAAAAAACATATCTTTACACAATCATTTAGTCTTCCAACTCAAGTCCAACCTTTCCAATGAGTGTTCTGCACTCAAGAATTAAAGTCGACAGATGACATTTTGACCCTCTTATCCCTGTTTCACAAGCAATTAAAATGTTTTTAAATTTGCAGGATTTTTTGTTTCTGTTTTTCCCTGAGAACTCTTTTCCTGAAATACTTTCAGCATATAAGCTCTCTTCACCACTTAGCTGAGCAATATTCTGGAGCTATTAGCACTGGAGAAGGGCCTTGGCTTGGTCCTCTTCTAGTGAAGCAATAAAAAGAATCTTAAGCTGCTGCTCACAAAAGAATGCAGCATAAGATGTCTCAGTGCTTTCCGCTGATGCAAAATGTATTCATATCAAGGAAAAAGGGCTCTCAACACCTGCTACCCCAAATGTTAATGAATACACACACACACACACATGCACATTATGCTTCTTTCTTCTCAGCCACAGCAATTCCAAGTTGGAAATTTTACTCCTAAACAGCACATGATGGAGTAAGGATACTATAAAACAGAAAGCACAGTGGATCAGAGATGGAATACAGAGCCTCCAAATGCCACAGCTCCCTTGCTTCATGCTTTACATTTTTAACTAGCTGCTCAAGCTAAAAGCATGCTATTTATCTTGTTATGTACTCTCTGTAAATGAAAATTCAGAGTAGATCTAGAAACAATATTGCACCAAAAGAAATAAAAGCACTTGTCTCGAAACAAGTCAAGAGAAATGCCAAATGATTCAATGAAGATCACTTGTGTCACTTATGTTTGTTTTGATTGGTCCTCCAGTGTTTACAGCACTCAACTCAGCAGGCTCAGAACCCCAAATCTATATTTAATTTAAAGCATTGCACCATCACTCAAATCTTTCAGCAGCCTCACTACAGTCTAAAGAACAAGGGCAGAGGGACCTGTTTACATGGAGCACTTTTGCATGCTCCAAGGGATTGCAGAATAGTTTTAAACAAATCATATCAAGATATAAAGGAAATGAAAATTTTTTGTGTAACAATTTCCCAGTACTTGCAGGATTTTTGCCTACATTAAATTCTGTCATTTTTCAGGTGTTCTCAGCAAGAGATCATATTGCAAGACAAGATAAAATATTCCAAAAGCAGATTTAAACTGCAAAATAAGATGAATCTTCAAAAACTTACTTTTTTTGAGAACAAATACAATGATCAGGAAACATAACGTATTAAATACAGCCATTGCTATGACACTGAAAGCTTTGTAAAAATTCACAGCAGTTTAGAGAATTAAATAGAATAAAGTAAATAACCAACACACATTTGAGCACCCAGCCCTTTCAGATGCAGAAACCAAAGTTTTACAAAGATACAACTTTGTAAAAGGGAAAGGGAAAAAAAAAACTGAAGATAAAAAAAACCTGAGTTCCCATTTAAGCATACACAGGTAGTCTTAAAACATGTCTGGCTTGTCAAAGGGACTGAGCCCTCAGCTTCTATTAACAGCAGCCAAGGTAGAATCCACTTGCTGCTTTGCAAAAGCAGCCCTGATGCAAATGGAGAGTTACTAATGTCATATGCCCAGTGTCAAAGAGCAGCAAACCTCCCCGCTGTAACCATGGTGGTAGCATGCATCAGCGCAGCATTACTGCAGTGGTTTTCCATCCTTGTCAGCCTGCTGGTGTAAACGTCTGACTAAATTTAGGGGTCTCTCCAGGGAAAGGAAGCAGAGACAGAAGACAGTTTAGAAAGCTAGACATGTTTTATCCATGTTTATCTATTACTATCCAAGTTTTCCCAACATGCCGTGAGGTTTACTGGGGAACCAGTTACCTTGTTTGAAAATGTAGGAGTTTTTTACATTCACCCTACCTTACCATCTCCCTTTGCGGTGGCTTCCAGCCTAGAATTTCTGCCCCTGTCCCTAGCTGGGCCGTTCCAGGCATGAAGTTTGATCAAAGCCTGTCAGAAAAGTTGTCTGCAGATGCTACTCACTGTGGAGCATGTTTCCTCCTCAATGGCTCAGTCATTTGCAGGACCCTGGGCATAAGGATGTTCTGCTTTGCAGGCACATGCAGTTAATGAGCTCTTCTTCAGCTAGGATCAGAGCGAGGCCAAATTTGCAGCACCGAGCCCCAGTTCCCTCAGACAGGAGGAGAAGGCAATGTTTTGGGAGAGGGTATCCAGAGGTTTCAGCACTAGGCAGTCTGCAGCCTTCAGGAAAATGCAGAGGGAAGGAGAGCAGACTGAAATTAGCTTCAACTCTGGAAAAAAGGGGACAGGCTTGTAATAGTTTTCTTCCTCTTACCAGAAACATTTGTCCGGCATCTGTGTTTCTTTCAACCCTGTTGTGCTTCTCAGCAGACAGGGTAACTTGACCCAGAGGATTTTGGCTATTTAAGCTATGCTTAATCATTTGGCCCCATTACATCACTACAAAACAGTTCAAAATAGAGGGCTCCTTTTAATAGATTTCTTGCTTCAGTTAACAAAAATTATTCAAACTTCAGTTTTAGCTGAGCTTATTAAAGCAGGACTGTGTTTAAGTTATAGTAATTGTCAATAAAGTCCTTTATAGCAGATTTAACTCAGCATATTTTAGACCTTGCCAATTTGAGACAGTTTCCATAAAAAAAGGAGAACAGCAATGTTACAGAGTGATAACTCAAAAATGGAAAAAAGGAATTATTTAGCATAAAAGGAATTATTTAGCATAGTAAAAGCAGGTATAACTAGGAGTAATGTGAGGAAATTAATAAAGGGAATATATCAGTAGGGGAAAAAGAAAAACCTCACTGTGAGTTAACCAATAGAAAAATCTCCCTGGAGAGCAAGGAGTAGCCCACTGCTAGTCAATTTTAAAATAACTGGCCAAAACACTGCCAAATAAATAAACAGGCTGGAAATAATTTTTGCAACCATACAGACAGAAGACTAGGTTACCATTCTGTTCCCTGTTTCTAAATTTTATGAAAGTGAGCAAGAAAATTGAGCTTTCTGATTGACAAATCTAATGAAATTCAGCATTCTGGCTGCTGAGATGTAATTGCACAGCTTTTATCTTTGCCAGCATCAGAAGTTGAGAAGAAAAAAAAAAAAAGAAAGGAAAAATGTTTGGTTTGCTTTTTGTGTTGGTTTTTTTTTCTTTTTAATTGAAATTAATTTTTTTAGTCTGAGTTAATTGAGCTATCTAATAAAAATTTGCTACTTGACTGACAAAAATTGTACTAAAAATGCTTCATAACAAGAAATTAAATTGCAATTTTTAAGTAAATAATTTGTAACACTAAAACAAAGCAGAAGATCCAAAATGCTCTTACATAGACACTTCAAACTTATACCAAAATGTGATAATTTCTAAAAATTCAGAATCCAAATTAACATCCTTCTGAACTCCTTGTTTTGGAAGACATTATATAAAGCATTGTGTTTATTAAAGATAAGTAATTGAGGCAACATAAATGTGTTTGTGGGGTTTAATATTATTTCACAATTTTTTAAAACATACTGAAAAATAAACTGACAGTTAAGACTAATAGCAAGTTTGTAGGCATGGAATGAGCTATCCCATGCCGAATAGACAGCATTACCTGTTCAATAAAAAGGATTAGAATGTTCCCTTGGTGTAGGGCTTTTTTGGATAAGATAAAACTTTTGAGTTATTCAATGTCTGCTGTAAAATTTAGAAAATGTGTTAACTGAATGTGTGATTGAAATTAGAAAATGTAAATCCTCTGAATCGTTGCTGTATATCTATAACTATCATATATATTGACACAAACATAAAACAATCAACAGATTTGGTTTGAGCATCATTACATGTGAAAACATTAGAACCATTTTTTAAAATATTGTTACAATGTGTCAATAGTTTATACTTCATTGACATTTTGAAATATTTTTTCTTTATATTTAAAGTTCTACATTTACTCACAAATTTATACCATCATGCCATAAACCCTTGCATCTAATTATTTTTTAATTGCCTTTCCTGACACAGATGATGTTTTATTTACAGTGAAAATAGAAATCACATCAAGACTCTGACAGACTTGGACCAAACCAATGTTAATCTGCACGACTGTGATTTTGCAGGATTATACATGTTTCAGCACTAAAACTTGTGCTCCTCACATATTTGTCCTTTATTTTTAAGAAGCAAAAGTTGTATTTCTTTATAAGGCAGAGAACTTTAAAAACAAATGACCACAGAACTCATCTATAAGCAAGAAATATTTAGAATACATTACACAAATATGGATGTTATTATTAAGCAGTTTAAATAGACTATTTAGCATGTAAAATTATGTTTTAGAGTGTGATTAATAATGGTGAAAGATTAAGACATTGATATAAATGGGGTTAGGTTTATGATTTTTTTTTAATTGAAATCAAAGTATGGTGCAAATCAGTTTGTTTAAACATGTAAAATAAATAAATGGATTTTTAGGGCTTTCTGGGCGTTATTTCATTTAGTATAGAACTTCAAAGTACTTTAATCTTAGCCTGTAAATACACAGCTAAAATAAACAAATTACCAAGGGAAAAAATCAATCCAACTTTAAGTAAGGTCATGTAGTTTGAGATCCGTGCATTTTTTGTTAGGTATAAAATAGAATTATTTCCTAACCTGATCCTCCCTAGCAATGTTGCCAATTTTCAAGTTATAAACAAGAAACTGGAGTAAAAAATTGCAACAAAAAAGCTTATGACTGTATCATAAAAATATTTATATCCTTGCCATTTTCACATTTAAAAGCTCTATTCAAATATGTTTGAGCATTTCAGGGCAAAATAATTTAAGAATTAAAAAAAAATAAAATATTGAGGTTTCCATTTAAGCACTCCTCAGAAATGATTCAGAGCAATGCTGTGTTTGCCCCATGTTGTGACTTCCCACTCATCCTGAGTGATTCACCTGTGTAAAAGGTGTGGAGAGTGAGGTGGAAGCTGGAGCTACACTGGGAATGCAGCACCTTTTCTGTCTCCTAACAGGGGTGGTGTGTTTGTGCACATCCAAACGAGCTTCAATAACTATTCACCGCTTCTCTTACAGGTGTAACCAGTAAGAGTCTAGAGATGGGGTATATTTTCATATGGATATACGTGTACAAAGCCATCACAATGCGAAATTCAATAAGTTGTAAAAAAAATTCAAAGGAAGAAAGGTTGCTCTATAAGCAGAACAATCTGCTTCTTTAAAAATAGATAGTATCAGGGCATGTATTCTCTTAAGACATGCTTTAAATTCAATACTTTATCACTTCACTTATATCCACCTGGTAAACAGTGCAACAAGTCTCCAGAAGCTTATTTTTTAAAATATTTTATTATTTTTCTAATATTTAAATTCTTACTACTTCAGAACTGAGTTAGCTTACAACAAGAACATCATAAAATTTGGCAAGGAAATGTTAGATAATATTATATACATTTAATTTTAAATTTCTATCTGGAGAGAGATAAAATTGTATCTTACAAATGCCCCATATTTTAACAATGCACTTTAACTATAACAGAGTAATTTCAGAAAGAAAGTATTCTATAAGTTCTCTTTCCTTCAGAATTTAAGGGAAAGCCAGTATTGTAATAGTTCTCCATAACTCTTCCTTTCACTTTGTTTTCTTAATTTGGTTCTGCTCACTTCTCTTTGCCTCATGTTTTCTTGCATTCTTTGTATTTTAACACGTGTAGATAACAAGAAGATAATATTTTGAGCCATGCTTTCCCATTATTTTTATTTCTACAAATTAGATACTTGGGAAAAATCATATTATCACAAGTAACATCCTTCTAGAAAGTGACAAAACCCAAAAGCTGTTCAGTAAGGTACTGTTTCAGCACCTTACCCCTGCCCAAGACGGCAGATAAGGGGATCTTTTACAAGGCAGTTTAGTCAGTCCATGCCATGTCAACTGTTTGGAACAGAAAACAGTGAGGCTAAAAAGCAAAGCCTTAGGACTTTATCTATTTTCTCCTTTTTAAGATCTGCTACTTATTACCATTTTTTGATAGCACAGACTAAGTTTTACCCCAAAAACCAAAAAGGAGTCACAAATGTTTGCCTCAGTGACAGTAGCTCTGTGCCATTCAAAACAAGAATACACTCCAAATCTTATTTACCTCTGGCCATTTAGTATCTATTGTGTGATGTAAGAAAACATGATCTTCCCATTTGATTATGCTTTGGTTTAATCGCATGTAAGTGAAGCCTTTATTGCTGATATAGAATTTTGCAACTGAGCTTTTCCTTTTCTGTAGTGCTATAAGATTCAGAAGGCAAACCATGCACTCATTCTAACAAAACAGTATAATAGGGATGGAGGGGAGAAGCAATTTGGAGTCTATAGGAAGGTTACAATAAAATTTACATTTTCCATAAAATATAAGTGGCCACCATTTTGCTGTAATCCCAGAGCAGCAACGAAATGGTGGTACAGAAGAAAACTACCCTATCAGACACATTTCATCATTGCTTCTATCCATCACCATCTTCTTTCTCTAGCATGATTATCATTTATTCTCCTCCTTACAAGCAACATCCTACTTTTAAACTAAAAATTGATAAATATACCATAGTAAATAGATAAGGTGCAATTATCAAACTAAGACTACATACTGTACAAGTCCTCTCCCCCTCACCCCACTTCAAACTGCAAAAAAGTACTGCGTAGTGTTTCTATCACACACTGATGGACACATCCCTTGGAACTGCTACTGTATGAAAGCTGTATCCTAGAGGTAGAGCACATGGTATGGAATATGGCTGCTGCATTGGTCAGTATGTATTTTAATTATTATATGATGAGATATTCATAAGTAACACTCAGAAGATCAAAATGACTTAAATGAACTGGTTTTGATTGTAATGTGCAATGTTGCATTTTGTGAAACATTTTATATTTAAGTGAATATATGTATATTGGCATACTTGGTTTAGAAATTTATATTTAGGCATCAATTTAGATAAGCAATGCCATATTTTCTGTTTTTTCTTTTTTTTTTTTTTTTTTTTTTTTTTTTTTTTTTTTTTTTTTTTTTTTTTTTTTTNGGTCTGGAAATAATTGCCTACTTTTACGTAAAGAGGGAAACAGTATTTGTATATTGGTGCAGGTCTATTCTGTGATACTGTGTATACATACAAAAAGAATTCATAAAGTTTATCCTGTAATCTCTAAAGAAGCACTACGTGTTATAAGCATTATTGACTAGGTCCTAAATTTATAAATTTGTTAAAACCAGAAAAGTATATTCTATAATATATTTTCTAAAAGTGTGTTTGGTGTTTATTACTATAAATATGTAATGAAGTTAAGATGGATCACATTTTCAAATACAGCATGTAGTAGGAAAAATGTTCTTGTTTTTCAGACAAGAATATATTAGATTTCAATATCATGTTATTACTAATAAATCAGAAAACATAAAAATGTGGGTCTTTTCGGTTATAGTGGATACTGAATTTAATTTTTCTAGGAGAACTTTTAGAAAACATCTTTAATGATGTGAAATTTGTTTGCACAAATCTGCAATTATGTACAAGCAAAACAAATGTCCTGCTCCTTCCTAAGTACTCCCATTCTTTTCCAATACAAAGCAAAGAGTATTTAGGTAACACTGCCACCTATTGCTTAAAGGTCATAGTGACTAAAATCTGGTCCAGTTTTTTATCACTCATCATTGCTCGTTTTGACTACTATGCTTTCATTATTTCTAACAACTGAATGAGAACTCCATGTTCTTTCATATAGCAAATAATAAGCATCTGCCTTCAGTACTATGACTATAATTTATCTGGAATCAATGAACACTTAAAAGACTTTCAATACTGATAATATTAAGTTTCAAAAAATACTAAAAAATCAATTTCAAATGCAAAATCCATCCACAAAAAGAAACAAAAAGAAGATTCTTCGGGTTATAGCATGGCCAATATTGCAAAATCCAATTTATTTGTTAAATATAAGTTTTCTGATAGAATCCAAAATAGCAAAATACTTGTTAACATTTTGCAAGTGGATAAGCAAATACTCAAATTGTAAACATACATCTGCAGGTCTTTTAAGGACACAGCTTTAGAAGCATGAAAATAAGATCAGACCTAATTCTTTACAGCAAATAATTCTGTTTTCAGGACAACGATCAAAAAAACACTAATTCCACATCTAAACAAGAATCATGCCATAAAATAACCTTTGTCAGCTTGGGAAAAAAAATGAGAGACAAAGAAAATTATTTTTACTTCTTTAAAAGATAAAGTGAGAAAAATATATTTGATCATACTAAGGAAAGTCATATGAATCAATCAGAAAGATAACACCAGTTATATAAACTATATAATATAAGTATTGTCTAGGTTAATTTACAACAATATAGAAAGATTACTTAGTTTGTAAGAAAATTTATTGTTGAAAGGCTCTTTTTCATTCTCAGTGTATTACTCAGTCTGCATGTATAAAATAAGTTGACTTTAATTCTTCACTACAGGGAAGTAGCTCTATATTGTACAAAATCCCTTATTTTCTCTTCTATTATTAAAAGAAAATGTACAAATCCATTGTTCTTGAGCCCAAAAATGTTCAGAGTTACTGTTCAGAATGCTGACATTTGTCCTACATTAAAATATATCACTAAGAGTCCAGTTCAATTTCTAAGATTCGTGAAATTTTAAGACAGATTGATGCACTTGGGAAGAGCAAAAATAGAATATATTTTTTAAAATAGAAGTGGTTTTGTTTCAGTTTTGCTTAGTTAGTTAGCTAGTTAGTTTGTTTGTTATGAGGCGGGGAGGTCTGCTTCTGTTTGTGGCTTGGTTGGTTGATTTTTTTTCACCTATATGCAGGTGTTTTAAATATGAAATATTTAAAATGTCCATGATAGCAGAGAGAGTATTTATGCAAACAGAAGGAATCTATATGAAGGTTAAATTCCTTATAGACAATTTTTTTTCCTGTAATCATAACTACATCCTTTCAGAACTTGGAAACAACATAAAACAAGCTTTGTTCTTGCAGTTAGGGATTCCTAATCTTTTCCTCAGTCTTATGGTTTTACCCCATGACATTTTTAACCATTTCTCTTCTGCTAGAAGGTTGCCTCTCCAAACAGTCAGCTCTCACAGCCAAGCAGTGTCCAGAGCTAATGTCAGAAAAGGAAAGACTGAAGACAAATAGATTTCTACATACCTATTTTTATCTTTCCTGTTCTTTTTCTTATTTCTACACTTTCAACTCTAATAACAATACATGATTCTCGCACTGGTAAAAAAAAAACCTGAACTTCATTTTCTCTTTTTTACTTCTTTAAATAAAATGAATATTCAAGACCTAGAAATGTTATGCATTAAAGGAAAAATTTGGATCCTGTTTAGATTTCATTAAATGTTTATGTACCTAAAAGAATTTGATACCAGAGTATTCAACCTTAAATTCACTCAACTTAGTACGGCAGAATGAATTATTAATGACCTAATTGCTAAACATTGATTTGTAACGTAATTACTTGTTTAATGCACCATTTTATGTAAATATCAGACCAAAACCTAAAAGTGTTGTGCTTTTAATAAATTTTCTTTGGTGAAATACACCACTTGTATATATTCACATATAAAAATATGTCCTTGTTTTCTCCTTTAACAAACTTTCTTTTGGAAACTGTGATACGTTTCCTAAACAAATGTTTTGCGGCATCAAAAGTTTACAGGTATATTTTTCTCCACCTCTTTTGCTACCTCAATTCTGATTTGACTAGACGTAAATTTTGTATCAGAAAAAAAATTAACTATCTTAAAAGAATATTCAAATTGTGTAAAGAGAACAAACTAAATAAGGAATACATTAAATTAAGCATATGAAACCTAGAACGGGTACAGAATAAAATGCGATGTCTAAGATCCATAAGCTACAGAAGGCATTCATGAATAATTTGTTAATTTTATCTCCAAAATAAAATTCATGCTTGCACTAAATCAATTATTTTTATAGACAGTCTAAAAATCAGTATAATTTTTGTCTATCCTATAAAGATTTACAGGCAGGCACATGCATACTGAAGTGCTTGTGAAAATGCTAGTGTAACAGGCTTTGCCTGTTAACATTTGTGTGCTAAGACACACTTAGGTCAGACAAAGATGCAACTTAATGCAAGGAATAAACAGAGCTTAGGTGAAAAAAAGTATCTTCATTAGTTATCTGCTCTAATCAACTACACACCTCACGTCAGAATGTGTGTAAAAATGCAGAGATGCTTATACTTCTACTGCTAATATTATTATTACTTTTATACTTTGACTTTACTAGATCATTGCTTTAAATGAACATCACAGAACCAATGGAGCTTCAGTCTCTATGTTACATTTTCTTCATAACCATTTTCAATTTATTTTTTTCTTGCATGTCATCATTTTAATGTAAATCTTTCTTTTTCTTTTCAATAAAATGAAATGATTAAGTAATCCTGCTTTTTGCATGATTAAAGATGACGGATAAGCTTGGGTGGATAAAAATCAAGGCTCCTAACAGAATCTGTGCACCTCGCATGTCAGAATCCTTCCTGCTTGTTCAGTGCTAATGACAGAAAAAATTAGCATGTCTGTGAGTTGCCTAAAAAGGATAACAAGCTACCTTTAAGGACTTAACCATATCTGTACACTAAATTTTAAACAGTTGTTTTCCATAATTTTCTGTAATAAGCCCTGATGAATTGTTTTGAAACAGATTAATAGAGAAATCTTTATTTAGAGCAATGATAAATGTTCATTAAATCTATCAGTGACTACCACTGGGCTGTTTAATCACCACCTTTGTATCACCAGATATAACACATTTAGAAAACGAAATGCAAGGGATACAATATGCTGAATATAGTACAAATCTGATAAAAAAAATGGCACATTTAAATTAGCCAGTCAGACACAACTCAGTTTTAAAGAATAGAAAAAAAACCCTCCCAACTACTGATTTTTGCCAGTGTCTCTTTCCTTTCAAGAGCCCTGTGCAATATGTGTTCAGTCTTTTCTGGCTGAGACAAGAAAACTAGGAAGGGGATATTACAATACAGCACATACGTACTGCCATCGCCTCTAGACATATGACCCAAAATGATGCTAAGAAGTCTTTCTCTGACCTCCTGCTAACCAGCCTCTTGTGATTAATTCAGCATGTCCTTGAAAGTATCTGCTAGAGACCCTTGTTTTGTTTTGTTTTTTTTTTTTAATTTGTTTCTGAAGCCCACCTATAGTTTCACTGATGGATTTTTATTTATTTATTCTTTTTTGTTGTTTTATCAGAGGTAAAGCATTAATCTATGAACAGAGGTCTGCAGTAACAGAAAAACACCACCTGCCTAAGCATTCACCAAATAGGACCATAAATACCACAACATTTCCTGACCTAAGTTTCACAGACATCTGTATCATGGTAACACTGCATTTCCCTTCTCTGACAGATGAAATTACTATTCTTTGATTTCCATCCCCCCCTCCACCCTCTTTTTTCTGATTATGTTCTGGATGGCAAAATTTGGGCCACAAAATGCTAATTTCTAACCTAACACCATGACAGCAATCACAGCCATCACAAGGATGGAATAAAGAGAGCAATCTAACATCCAGGGATATGAATTTCTGATCAGTGGCTGGCAGACTGCCGTGAAAGCTTACAGTAATCCCATTGGACAGCTAGGGTTGATGAAGCCTGGGAACAGGCAGCCACAATGTAGGTAGTTCACAATTGCAAGCATTTGTCCATAATTTAAAGCTATATGAGAAGTGGAGAGTATTCATCTGAACAACAAGCTGTAATTTAACTAGAGTAACATTTACACAGTTTTTAACCCATTAAGTCCACCTCTTCTTACACTGACATTCTCTTGTTTAATGCCCATTGTAAACAAAACTCCGGCATGCTAAATGAATGTGTATTTTTAGCATTTGCAAAGCTCAGAATAATTTACTAAGATTAACTCTTATTGTATATTTGGCAGAAAATAAAGCATTTATTCTTAAATCCAAAGTCCAGACCATGTAAAACCTTACTGAAGTGAGTGGCTCCCCTGAAGCCAAGGGGGCCAGGCCCAGCATCCCAGCTCACACTGAGCAAAATCTAGTTTATAGACTGATCACACGATTAAGGTTCTTTTCAAAGTGATAATGCCTCAATCATCCGGTGATGTTCCCACCAGAAGAAAATTAGCCCCTGACAAAGTAGGGAGGCTCTGCAAATGGCAGATACTAATGCAGGCTTTGAGCTCTGCAGGACGAAGGGGCTTCTCTATCAGGCTTTAAAACTGTAGCCTGAAATGTAAAGTGTTGTCTCGTGCTTGAAAGCCCCTAAATGCATCTTTCTATGTGACCAAAGCGTGTTCCTGCTCCGTCTCCTGAATTCAGCCATCATTAATTGTCATTTTTCTATTTTGTCACAAAGCCTTTGCAGCGTGCGCAGCACCGCTGCCAGGATTTACAAGGCCCAGACATGATGCCGGAGCTGCTCTCGGTGAAGACTTGTCTACACAGTCACGGTAGCACGGTGACAACTAATGACACATAAAAGTGGGCAGGTGAAACTGCCACCGCCATGCACAAAATGCAGCACAACCACAAGCAAAGATTATCAGAGAAACGATAGAAATATGCGAGAGACGCACTTGCAAATGTTTTCTGATTTCCTTCCAAACCTGCACAGTAAAAAAAGAAAGATATTCACAGTCCCAAGGCCCCCAGCAGACAGAGAAGGAGGAAAGCTGGACCACCACCTGTGGGCACAGAATTTTGCCAATGATTGAAATGGGGCAAGTTCCCAGAAACATTTTACATTTGTAGGTTACTATTAGTATGCACAAAAATACTAAATGCACAAACGCTAGCAAATGCCAAGCGCAGCTGAAAACATTAACACTCAAACAGCAACAAGCCCAGGATCTGTGAATAAGCTCAAAGAAAAACTTGTATTCTTTGTTTGTTTGTAAAAGAGAGAGGCTGCTTCAAGTTTAGTGTAATATGAGGACGGGTGAGTTCCATGTGCCTCCCAGCACTGAGAAAGAGGAAAACATCATTACAATGATGTGGATGTTGTGGAGCGACTGCTTTGCTTTTAGACACAAAACTCACTTTTTTTTCAGAGTTTCATCTGTTTTGGATATTTTACTGATTTGTGAGCTGGTTTTGAAAGGAAAAAGGGGAGGAGAAGTGGGGAAATAACTACTGTAACCACCTGCAAATATTTATCACCAAAATACAATAACTGCAGAGTGAGATAGGTTTTGTTCTTTTCTTTGTTCTTTCTTTTGTTCTTCCCTCAGTCATTTCTCCTGCTCAACCCCTCCTTCCTCCTTTCCTACTAGTTTCCTTTCCATAGCCCCTTTGGCGTAATTTCCTTCCAAATTAATGTTTCACTCACATTTGTAAATATTGAATCTACCTCCATCAGTTCTCTTTTCTTGCAATCTTTAAATACATTCTCACCTTTATTATTCTGGGGTTTTTTATTTTCTTTTTTTCTTTTTTTTAAGCTCTTCACAATGTTCTTTGTGACCTTTTTCTTTCACCATTCTCTCATGATCATCTCTGTTTTGTGTGTCTGGGAGACAGTGTATCCAGTTTTGGTTTTTTTCCAGCACAGCTCAATAAAATATATTTACAGTGGGTTCCTGATCTGAAGCTGAGCCTTCTTGGCTTGTTAACAGAACTTAACTGTAGTGCAGGTATATTAGTCATGATAGTGCGGGGTGGGAGGAAGCAGGAGATGGATGCCAGTAGCAGCTCACACCAGAGAGAAGAGGGTTCACATCACACCTTCCCCTGTTTAGGAGAAGGGAGAGACTACCTCTCTTAAAGGGTGTCATTTGGGTGTACATATGGCTATGAAACCTGCCGTGGTCCTTACTGAGCCCCTCAAGCTACATTCAGAATAACAATGCATCAGTTTACATTAGAAACATCCGCATGAGTTTGTAAAAATCTCCCACCGTACATGCAATTATCACTAACTGGTCCTGAACAATTTTACAATTTAAAGATGCTTACCAGAAACCCCTTAGCCAGAACAGGTGATGCAGGACTCTGAAGAAACTAGCTAGACTCAACCCGTTCAGCTATTTTATCATTCTTATACTGAACAGATCTCTGAGGACTAAGGAGAGGAGGTCTTGACAAATAACAGTAAATTGTGTTTATATTTTCCTATATTTTCCTATATTACTCATTACTTATAAAAATCACTTTTGTATGTGATTGTCCAACAGGCTTAACCATGCACTTTCAGGAATGTGCCTCAGAAAGCATGAGCCATCAAAAGGAAATGATTGAAGTTGTGCTGGATAAATACCTCAATCAGAACAACAGCGCCCATTTAGGAGAGTCAAGCAATGACTGTGCGTTGTCTGCTGCAGAACGCGATCAAAGATTTGAAAACTCCCAGCAACAGATTTGTACACAGCCTCACATTTGCTTCTTCCCTTCTAATGCACAACATAGCAACAGAGTCAAGCTTTGGAGAGGCACTATAGGCAGGAGGGAAATGGGTCACTGAAGATATCAGGTCCAAGACTGCACTAAGTCTGGACACTAAGTGTGGTTCAGAGATTTCCTTTTATTTTATCCAAACTGCTTAAAAATCTGAAAAGCATTTCCATTTCATGTTCTCTGGATAATATTTTAGATATCCCTAGGCGCAGTCTGCCTGCCTTGGGGCGTGGCTTCACAAGTCCTTTACCAATCCCATTGTGACTGGAGGATGTATCTATGAGCTGTTTAAGGAGAAAAGAAATAGATTTTTGTTTAAAACAGCTTCCACTTCCACAGTGTAACTACAACTAGATTCTGAAGCAGCTTGGCTATCACCAAATAGTATATGCAATTTATCACGAAAAATGTCTGTGTATGAATATGTGATGACAGTGAATATTTAACAATTCCAAGAATAACAAATATGCACATACAGGCATACACATATGCCTAAAAATCTGAATGCCATCATACAAAAAAAAAAAAACTTGTTATAATAAAATCTATGAAATCCAAAGCTGTTTCCAAGAACCAACCTATCATCCCTGGTAGCAATCCAAAGGAGCTAATGGCACAGAAGACTCAGGTATGTTTCTGCAAGGACACAAGAAAAAGGAGAAAAGCAGATAAAGCCTTAGACATTTCAGCAGCAATATCCAGCAGTGATCTCTATTTTCTTTGAAACTTTCTGTAAATCTTAAAATCTTAGTTCACTCTTTGTTAAAGGGGGAAGATAGTATCCCTCTCCATTCCTTACTGCTAAGTTGTCAGCCAAGATTCATTCACACTTGTGTAATGTGGTGATGGAATAAATATAAATGTTTAGATAAATGCATACAGAAGAGACAACTAAACACGCATGTACAATGTCAGCCCCCAAAACAACCTGCATGGCTAGCTTTGGGAATTACCCAGTGGGGACAAGCGGGGTTGAAGGGCGGTTTGAACCCAACCCAAATCACAGAGGTTGCCATCGGCAACCACTGTAACATTTGTCTGCTATTAACCTTCCAAATGCCTACAAATCTGAAGGAAGTGTACACTTCAAAGTCCACACTTGTCCATCAATTACACAAAGTCCCAACATGAAAAGCAAGTTTTGATGCAATACTTTTCTATTTTTCACCAGAGATTTTATTTCTGTTGTTTCCAGCTCTAAAGGATTCTGCAAAAGTGCATATGTAGTATCAGAAATTAATAGCCATTTCAGAGCCAACAGGTTTTTTGCCATATTTTGGGTTCTATCACTCCACTAAAGGCAAATTTTCTACATGTTAACAGCCAGTTGCTTCTTCAAAACATTCCCATGAAAGAGAGAGGGTAAAAATTAAACAAAGGTAGCTTGCCTCAGATTACACAATCTTTTTGCTGGCTTGATGGCAGATCAATTAATTGGGAAAAGAAAGTAAAAATAAAGTAAAAAATCAATTCAGTAGCATTCCTTTTGATTAGGGTTTCAGATTATCATGCAACGTCCAGGCACATAATGAAATGTTCATTTTGTCTATTTTATTGGAGGAACCACTACCACAACCTTTTCTGTCTTTTACAACTTCCATTTTCAGTGCTGATTTTTTACTTTGCTTCCAATTATTATAAGCCTGACAAGATTTCTAGCAAGCCTTACTAAAAGGCAAAAATGCAGGAACTTAAGGATCGCAAGCCCTGTCAATGCAATTCCCAGGCAGTTTCAGTGGATGCAGTTAACTGAAATGAACAATATACACTAAGTCATGCCCACAGTGACTTCCAACACATATTTCTAAGTCTAAAATGATCAATTTCCCTAAATACACATTTTAGCCTCTTTCCCATTTAGGAAACTTAATTCTTTTGCAAGGTTGTTTGGTCTGCAATTCAAATGTCACAGCTGCAGATCTTTTTGTCAAAGGCGTAATACTTTAATAAACACAGAATAAATACAAATTTGAATTATTAAATAAAAGTATACAAGGATACATGACTGTATGTGTTCTTATGATGTATGTATGCATAATATATATTATAACATAAAGAAAAAAATAATCTCTGTATCCACAGTATCAACCCAATTTTTATGGCTTCCCACCACTGCTTTTAAGTGCTTCTTATTGTGTAAGGGCTCTTGAAGAGCAATAGATACACATATTTTTTAGAAGTTTGTTAAATCAATAGTAACCTTTGCGTTACTTGTACTTCTTTTAAAATGATACCTGACTTCCGAATTCACATAATAATTCAATACAAATTTAGCTACGCAAAAGTAACACACTCACATGTTCTAAAAGCCCTGCAAACCAAAAATACCACTAGGAGACAGAGAGACAGAGATCAGGAAACAAGAGATTTAAACTCATCTTAGGAACTGAACATTTCACAGCATAGCACAAAATTTGTTGAAGCCCCTGCTATGCCCAAAACATTAAATCCTTGTGCACTTTGTTACCCACAAACACGCTGCACAAGTCCTTCAAACTGCGGTAAACAAATCTACATAGGAAATTCTGTTAGGAACTGCACTAATATGCAACATCCAACAAACTTGCCACCTGTTTTCTCCTTCTGTGCCATTTCTCTGACATCTGGGAAAGTAGCACAAGGCTAATAATATTAGCAGAATCAGTTGCATAATTATGCAGTTATCACCCATGTTAGGAAAACACATTTTGTTCCTATTCTAGGTCAAGTCATTATGAAAATTTGTACGCTTGACTAGCAGAATAATTTGTAGAATGTTGTTTGCCCTGACATTTTGCTATCATAGTACCTCTAAAAGCCTGTTAAACTTCACAATTACGTTTCAGCTCCTGGGTGCCATCGGACAGGTCATGAGAAGCAGACAAGTGACTGGTGAGTCTGTATTTCAACCCTTGCAAAGGAAGCATGCCTGAAGCTGTTGTCTCCTTGGTAGGTGTTCAAATGACCTTTCAACAGTGGATTGGCGCAAAGTAATGGTCAATAACAGTTCCCAACAGCTGTTAGGAAGCTTCCCTCTCTGTCACCATTTTCTGGTTTCTGGAGCTGAGAGACCCTTAAAAGTAATTTTCAGGAAGTGGGACAAAATCAGGAACTGGATGTAAATATCCTTTGTCCAGTATGTTAAATCTGTGTGAGAGAGTCCACATCTCTACTTTACAGCTGAGACCAATGTGGGTACCCTGGTTTGTACTTTAAATAAGCACCATGAAAATGCACGTGGTTTTACACTATTAAATGGTATCTAGAATGTTATTGTACATTATTATAAACAAAATACAGGAATGTCACAGCTGACTAAATTCCTATCAGTTATGAACTTAATTTTTACACACATTTAATACTTATCTCATTTCAGACTTTTCTATACTGAGAAATTTTCTTTTAAAGAAAAATGGTTTATACAGTTCACTTCCTGCCATAATCAAGGTCTTTCTAACCTGATATCTGAAGGTTATGCTTCAGTGAATAATTCAGTAGGTTAGTGAAACTGTGGCAGCAAAGAAAGTGCTAATCTTAGATGGAAGCTGTGCGGGATATTAAGAAACAATTGCAAAAAGTGACATATTTAATAGAGAAAGATTACTCTGTGCTACATCTATTTAATTTGAATTGAATAAATTTTGCCAGTATTTTATGAGATGCAGTCTGCAAATTATGTGAAACTTCATAGTGTCACTGAAGTCTAGAGGAAAGAATAAAGGATTTTTTCTCCCTCAACCATTTTATGAGTATTGTGATTTTTGAGGACTTCTCACTCTTTCAGAAGAAATTTCAAAGGAACTGAAGAATCATTCACTGCAGGACTTTATTAATTTGAATTAAGGAAGAAGAAAGGGTGGTAAAAGGTGATAGTACTGAAAGATAAATAACAGGAGGCAATAGAAGGATCTGGTGTAATGAGACTTCTTGAAATAACTGAATTCCTTCTGGACTGTGACTGAGTGAGGCTGTATATGTTCTCAATCTTTCAGGGAAAATTTAGTTGATCTAGCTGAGACAAGTCTGAAAGTACGGGTAAATGCAAGTGTGAAAAATGATAGGGGCAGTTTTTTACCCTTAATCACTAAACAGATCCTTAATGCAACAGCAGTCCTGACAAAAATAATTTAAGCATATGTTCATATGATTCCTTGTATGGGTCAGTGGAATAGGAATATGATGCTACTACTAAAAATATCAAACCCATCCTATGTCATTTTAGAGGTAAAAATTATTTTAAAAACCCTGTTCTTTTTCAGTTTTTCACACAAACACATATACTTTTTTCTTTTATATTACTGGTTTTTTTCAATAATTAACAAGGCTATTAACAAGTTATACAAGGTGAATCTCCTTGAAATATTCTTTGAAAAAAAATTAAGTAATTTGCAATATCTGGTGTAAAGTAAACAAAGCCTTAATTACATAGCGAATGTTTGAAAAGAGTGGAATTAATTTCTTCCTACTAAGAAACAATGTGAGAGAGCAAAAAGATTTAATGTGATGTAAAAAAAAAAAAAAAGAAAGAAAAGAGACCTTGCCCAAAATTTCATTAGAAGTCTACTTTCCACTAATTTTGCACTTTATGTCTGCACCACCACCATCTCACCCCAAGATATTTTGCTGCTCAATGCAAATTGCATGAATGTTATAGGTTTATTATGTGTGGGGCTTTCATTTGAGGACTGCAACTTTTTCTTTTCAAACTTGCACTATTTTATTTTTAAATAGATGATAGAAAAACATAAAATATCTCTTTGGAAAATATCTCTTTGGAAAATACATAGGGAAAATGCCAACTTGCCAACTTCAGAAATGAACTCTACGCTTTGAAGTTAAGTTTTGCAAGCTGTTGGTTATGAATGTGGATGGTTTCATATTTTCTGTTTCACTATAAGGTCACATTATTAAAAACTGAGAGGAGACGATAGCTCCCTCCCCTACACTCTTCTTCCCTCTAAGTGCAAGAATGGTAAAACCATTGGAAGCCCATACTGCAGGCAAAATTGCTCTCTCTGATCTGCATGGTGGATCCAGTATTCCCAATGGGAATTCTGTGCTGTGTGAATAAAGACACAAATTTCTTAACTGTAATTTCCACTTTGCCCATTCGTAATCCCCTTTGTCTGCTCCAAACAGATTGAAAGGACAAAAACACAGATCTACTGTGTGCTTCAGACAAAAAAAAATATCTTGTATGCATGATTAACCTTATACTGAACAATTCATATACAAGCAGGAGTGAAAATAGGATATGGAGCATTTTACCTGTGCTTTAGGTTACCAGATCAAGTCTAGTGTGGGTCACTGGTAACCTAAAGATATTACAGAGTAACAGACAGTCTGTGGCCCACGTGAAATGAGCTGGAATTACTTAAATTCATGGAAATACATTTCTCTATCACAAAAAAAAAAACAACCAAAAAAAAAAAAACCACAAAACTCACTCAGGGCAAGCAACCTTGCTGGTAATAGCAGCAAACAGTGGCTGCAGAGATCGGGGGATCTCTTCACTTCAAATGGTGGTCATACGAGAAAGCTGCAGTGAGAAAGCAGTTGAAGTGTAGGAAAGGCAGAGAAGGAGGAGAGAGGGGATGCTGTGTTTGTCTGTGTACCGTCTGATATGTGTACAAAGAGAAGACTTCAGTCTCAAGGCCTGTCAGTTCGGCACCTTTCACAAGCACAAAATGTCATGTACTACATACTGATGAAATAAAAGACAAAGGTGTCAAAGGAACCATTACATTATATTCTAGCAATGATCAGAGGATCAACAGACTCCCTTCTAGATTGACACTATGTTAAACTATGCCAGCGTATTTGGCCTGAACCTCTCCTTCCCTGCCCCAATTTTACACCATGGGTGAAACTTAATTTACCCCGACAGCCTCACACTTTGTCAAGCAGAAGAGAAATTAAATACTCACATATTTCCCTTCTAGACAACCTTTTTGTTATTTTTCAATAGATAATTTGGCTGCATACACTCACATACATTAGGAAGCTTACTATTTCTTCTATTACCAAAAATAAAGGGTGTGTGTTTGCTCACCATGTTGATGCAGTGGGTAATCACAGTAGGCAAAATAACATCTTGCACCAAAAAGGTTGCTTATAGTTGGGAAAGCAATGTGTGAAAATACCACTGTTTAAAGTTCACCTCATCCTGTATATTTGCCTGCAAATTGTATTTCTTTCATCAAAATACCTGTCTGTAAATACAGATAATTATGGAAGAGTTCTGCATCTCAGCTAACGTGGATTTTGATAGTCTCATGATATCAAAAGGCATTATCCTCTGCTTCCCACACAAGACACTACATGTTGAGAATTCTGAGAGACCAAACATATGAAAGATGTTCCTATGAGTGTTCGTGACCTGAAATGTCAGAAGTTACTTGACATGACTTTTCCAACTGATACGCCAATTAAAACTTCTGGTTTGACTACTTAACTTGGACAATCAGTATGAAAAAGAGGACCTCTCTGGTTTTGGCCTTTATAACCATAACTGCTGCAGCAGCAGTGTCCAATTGTCGATTTAGGTCAGCAGATCCAGTCAAAATTAGATTAAATAGCTCTAAAATGTTTAGATACTTGCTTTCCTCACAAATGTTTTACTAGTTTGCAAGCCTTCAACAGCTTTGATTATGCAATGGATGTAAGCTAATTGCCTACAGGTCTCCCTGAATTACACCACTTACATAAATACAGGTACTAGTCTTCAAAGAGTAGTGGGTTAGCTTTTACAGGACCCAAAGTGAAATAATATGTAGCTTACTCTTTCCCAGACGCACCTTTTTCCTGGCAGGAGATTTCCCCGATCCATTCCAGAAGCATGGCTGTAATGCACAGCTATAATGATGGTCGACTGCTGTGTGGAGCCTCCTGCTGCTGAGCAGCACGTGTTCCTGGTAGAATGGCATCTTCCCATCATCACAAGGGGTTTCTACCTTGGCTTATGTCTTAAGAAAGGCAGTCTAAAAGATTGTTCTATTTAAATTACATCAGGAAATGCAAACCTTGTAACAACCATTACTTGGACAGATGCCATGCCTAGGGCTTTGTACCTCAAAGAGCAGCCTGAAAACAAGAAAAAGAAGGAAAGAAAAAAAGAAAGAGAGAGAGAAAGAGGGAGGCAGGAAGGAAGGAAGGCAGGAAGGCAGGAAGGCAGGAAGGAAGGAAGGAAGGAAGGAAGGAAGGAAGGAAGGAAGGAAGGAAGGAAAAATTATGATGTTACAGCTAGCCTCTTACTAAGTTCATCACCATAGCACACAGTAGGAGCATCCTGTCATTCTTACTCCATTGCCTCACCATGAGGTACACCTCATGCATAATTTTTCACCCTTTATTATTATTAAAGAAACACACCTACTTCCCTATTTAAAATTAATATTCAAAATCAACATGGATTGTGAACAAGTGCACAGTACCAGGGAGAGTCACGTCTGAACTGCTCACATAGCCTACCCTAGTCTTGTTAGTAATTTACTTAGTGACACCATAAGAGTCTCAGTTTCACAGATGTCTTCATGACTGGTCATTTTTGTTGGGGCTCAGAAAAATTTCCCAAAATTTTTCTCCCATTTTCTGCAGTTCTTTCATCCATTATACTGCAGGCAAAAGCCTCTAAAACCCTCTTACCTTTTCTTAACCTTACAGCATAGTTTAAAGTAAAAGAAGAAAAGAAGAGAGACAGGCACTCTCCTGTTGATAGAATGTCATTTCAGAAGTCCTTCTGTGCTTCCTACTTTAGTCTGACTACAGCAGTTCAGTAACTTTGCCTGAAGTTTAAAAAAAAAAGCTAGAAAGAAACATGGAGGTTGGAAAGGATCACTCTGCATTCTTTGAGCACAAAAATTGGTGTTAAATTCCAGCTTTTATTTTTTCATGCAAAGAGAGATGCAGTCACAGTAAAAATTCAAAAGAGAAACACAACCCTGTGTTTCTAGGCTAAAGCTGTTCAGGTATGTTATATGCTGACCTACAAATTAAGAAGTCAATATTCAAGGTTTTGCCACCCAGAGAGTATACAAAGAATCCCTTGCAAGCTCCAGCAATGCTGGAGGGATGGCACACCCCTCAGATGGACACATTTTAGGCAGATATTTCTAAATAATCTCATTGGTTTTACCAATCACATGTAGGCAGGAAGACATTTGACTAAGAACTGTACTCATTTCATCATGAAATCCACCTCCGTAAAGAGGTGGCAGCAACTTCATCAGCCAAACATAATTTTTTCCCAGTGCCCCTCCCTATCTCTGCATTTGTAAGACATAGCAAGGTCTAAAGTTACCAAAACAACTTACGCAATGGAAATCAGACTAACTACCTCAGACTGAGACCGTGCTGCACTGAAGTCTGGAGACCGCCACCCATACCCCCTTCACCATGCATGCACGTTGCCACTGCTGTCATACAAAAAGTTCTGCTGGCTCATCACCCCTCGGTTCTTCATGTTATATTGTAAAGTATAGAAATTCTGATACCTGACCAGGATTCTTAAAACAGGTCACAAGATTTAAATACTTTCTCCAATGACATCTCAAAAATCACCTGGACTCATGTTGGGAATGTCAGATAACAGTCTCATGGTAGATCCAGCATCAAAAGAGGAATAAACAAATTTTGCGCAAGGTCTAAACTACAGAAGACTTCATTAGTCAGAAGTACGTCTCTCAAGGAGAAGGAAGGCAGAGCAAATTCTGGAGATTGAATATCAACACTGCTTCCACGGATCATCCACATTCTGAACGTCAACAGATTTGTCCATGAGCCCTCAATATGCCTTTGTGGCAAAGGGGGCCAGTGATAACCTCAGATGCATAAGGAGCAGCATTGTCAGCAGGTCAAGTGAGGTGGTTCTGCCCTTCTACTGAGACCTGATGAGGCCACGTCTGGAGTGCTGTGTCCAGTTCTGGGCTTGTCAGTACAAGAGAGACATGGAGATTCCTGAGTGAGTCCAACAGAGGGTTACAGAGATGAGAATTGGGCCTGCTCAGCCTTGAGAATAAACAACTGAGAGGGGACCTCGTCAATGTATCTGAAGGGAGGGTGCCAAGGGCATGGAGAGCAAGAGGCAATGGGCAGAAACTGATGAGCAGAAAGTTTCACCTGAATATGAGAAAAAACTTCTTTACTTTGTGGGTGACTGTGCAATGAGCAGGCTGCCCACAGAGATTGTGGAGTCCTCCTCACTGGAGTCATTCAAGGGCTGTCTGGATACAATCCTGTGCAATGCGCACCATGATGGGCCTGCTGGAGCAGGGGGTTGGACCAGATAACTCACTCTTCTCCCTTTGAATCTTAAACACATTCTGGGATTTTGTGATTCTGTGATTCTGTGAATACTATTTGCTGAACCCTGAGATCCCTACAGGCGTTCACTGCAGCCAAGCAAGTCAGAGGTAGCAAACATTTAAGTAGTGCCAGAAGATCTTGCATCTGAATTAAAATTTTGCAATCCCTTTCCTAGGGGGGAAGGGAAAGGACATGCCTGCCCAGTTCAAGTATCCTGCCCTCCACAAATGGCCAAAATCTAAAGGGAGATGTATTGCCATGAACCTGAGTAACAAATTGCAGACAGTTCTTTTCCAATAACAGTAGCCCTGAATATGCTGTCAGCCGTAAGGGTAACCACACTTGTACAGTCACCATATCTGAATTTTCCTTAATTTTTTCAGCCTTTCATTGTTTAGAGATATCTACCATAGAGGGTTTGGACCCTTTAAAAAGAGGATGTGATAACTAGATGCAAAAGACTGGCATGAGGGTGTTGAGCTCCCACTTTAACAAACTGGCCAAGAGGAACACACAGAAGAAGAAAAGAGGGCTTCTGAATGCTAAACACTGTCCTGTCTCAATTTTGGGTACTGAGCACTAGACCCACTGATCTGTACATAGAAGACAGTCAAATCCTTAATCCCCACCTGGCTCGGAATAATATATTTGCATTGTGTATAGACTAGGCATCATTCTGTGCTTTGCCACTTCCTTCGTGAGAATAGCAACGGTGAAGACACGGATTTTTCTTCCTGCCTTTTATACACCCACCAAATGCAGACACACACACACACACACACACACACACACACACACACACAAGGCACATGTATAAACAAATATGCACAGGTACGCAGCCACATAAAAATTCACGGTAAGGTTCATAATCAAACAGAAAATTTGCAAACGCTCTAACACGCAGGCTAACTAGACACACAACAAAAGACTCCTGAACCTTTATCAAATACAAATTAACAGGAATACATTTGAATTGTTAAGCCGAACGTCGCCTTTCAGCGCGGCTCGGGGCTGACGCCTGCTCGGCGCACGGACGGGAAACCTATTGCTGCAGCTCCACCTAGTGGGGAGCGGCGGGCGGCGCAGCGGCCCCGGGGAGCGCGGCCCGGGGGCAGCGGGGGCGGCCCGGCCGCGGCAGCACCGACCCCGCCGCAGCCTCCCGCTGCTCCCAGCGGGAACGAGCCGTGCAGCGGCCCTTTTCAACCAGAACACATGCTCTGTTCTCGGGATCAAAGCTGAGAGGCTGGCTGTTTCTGTTTGTGCATCAGGTGAGGCAGCTCTCTCAGAGAACAGCAGCCTCTGATACCGGCAGAATCATCCATCTAAACAAGAAATAAAGCTGCCAAAATTATATATGTTTATAATCAAAAGGAGGCTGAATTTTCATATTCATTTAGAATTTTCACAGGATCACAGAATGGGTGAGATTGAAAGAGACCACAGTGGTTCTTCTGGTTCTCCCTGCTTCAAGCAGGGCCGTCCTAGAGCGCACGGTGCAGGGTTGGTATCCAGGTCATTCTTGAATAGCTCCAGTGAATGACACTCTACATCTCTGGGCGACCTGTTCCAATGCTTTGTCACCTGTACAGTAAAGAAATTCTTTCTCATATCCAGGTGGAACTTCCCCTGCATCAGTTTCTGCCCATTGCCTCTTGTCCTATTGCTCAGCACCATCGGGAAGAGCCTGGATCCATCCTCTTTACTCCCATCCTTTAGATACTTAGATTAAGATACTTACATTGATGAAATTATGAGGTCCTATGACCTCTGCCAGATTAAAGATATGGGAACTTACTGTGTCCACACTTTATTTCAGTATTCATTTTTGCTTCTGTAATTTATTTTATTGCTTTAAAGTTCTTTCCAGATACTCACATGTTCCTATTGTTCATGCAGCTAGACATGAGTCATTCCAGCCCATGGTTACCAAAATCCCCCTGTGCCTCAATTTCTTTGCCTTTGCCTGACATTCCCAAGTTGACAAAACATGAGAATTATGGTGTCATACAAACATATTGCCTCTTGCCAGCAGACACAGAAGGTAAGAATTTTGGAAGAGCTGTAGGCAGCAAAAGACAGAACAAATCCAAAGCAAGCCCCTAACCCTTTCAATGTATAGAGTTGTCATACCTTTCCTGAAAGACAGTGAATGTGATGGCATGTTCACAGCTGAACCCCTTGATTTTTATTTTATATTATTCACTTTTTTAAATCATGTTTTTGCAGCTTCTTTACAAACAGTCCATGTTTCATTGTGGCTCATTAAAAGAATAATTTTTTTCCAAAAGTCAGGACGCTCTAAGGCCCACTGTGCAAGCAGCATCATTTGCTTCTGTATTTTTACCAGGTTGCTCCACTACTCAGTTTCCCTGCTCTGCATGGGACATCTAGAACTCACCTGACATTTGAAGGGCTCCAAACCACTGGCAGTAAGGCCCAGGGTTTGACTAGCAAACACTCCAGCCCTGCTGCCAGAGAGGCAACCCGACACTGTTTCCTCCTACTAGAGGAGGTGAAAAAAAAGCAAGATCTGAAAACAAAAGAGATATTAATGGAGAACAGTCTGCAGATGGGCTGGGCTATACTGTTTCTGCTTCATTATAGCATATCCAAAGATTAATCTTAAAGGAGCAGTATAAAAAATTTCATCACACAAATAATTTAATTCATTCCAAAAACTGTAGTATACGCTCTGCATGGTAGAGAGAATAATTGCAATGTTTTGCACATTCTTGCAAAAACATTCTTGCAAAAACACTTGTTACCTTATAGGGTAAAAATTAAAAGAAAAATAGTGGAAATATTTAGTTTAAATTGAAGCTTGCAAGTTTTCCTGTGGCAGCTAATGGGACAGTTAACAGACCTTAATTTAGTGTATCAATATATATTTGCAGAACTGTGGTTCTACGTAAGCAACAGAGGGAAGGGATCCATCTACCAGAATGGTTTACTTCAATATTTGTATCTATTCTGGTTTGTTTCTCCTGAAAGTATAAATACTTTTTTTCCAAAAAAGAAACCCAAAAGGTGCATAATGATTTCACTAAATTCACGTTAACTATACAGGGTAAATTAAGCAGAAAACATAAAGGCCAAACACTGTACGCAGTAATTAAGCTCAATATTACAGGGCTGTACTGTAATAATTACAGCCAGCATTGCATGCAGACTCTGATAATGCACTTAAATTGCTTTCAGAACTTGCCAAGAAAATCTCCTCGACCCAGAGAGCAAAAAAAAAAAAAATTAAAAAAAGTCAAAGAGAAAAAAAAGCAAATTTGTACTTTTCTTTTTGAAAACTATGATTTTTCATTTTCCTATCTTGTTTCATGTAGAAAAGAAAAAAACAAAAAACGAACCAAAAAAACCCTGAAAAACACCTAAATATAAATAGAGCATTTGCTGTTGTCTTTCTACTAAAGCTTTTAAATTTAAGGAATAATAGATGCCTGTCTAGACAACCCTAAAATTGTTTTAGTTACTGATGTATGGATGACTGATAAATGTCATCTTTTCTGCCTGCAGTGCATTTTCCATCCAGTCTAGTGACATTTGTCTATAGCTGACCTGAGTCTGCATTTTTCATTTGCATTAAGCATTTAAATTTTACAACTCTGGAGCTTCAGAATTCACTGTTTACCAGAAAATACAATACTATTCCCTCCTCCCCCTTCACCCCAAAGGAGAGATGCTTTCTTTGCTTGTCACATGGCCATTTTTAATTAAACCAGCAGGGAAGATTCTAATCAGACAAAGGCAATGGAATTTGCTTCATACCTTTCCAAGTGAAATAATTATTAATTCCCTAGTTTCACATTTCTCATACAGATAAAATGAAACATGCAGAATGGACAATGAAAGGAGGTTTCTATTTAAATATGGACACGTCTTTTGAAACAATGCAAAAGACAGTTAAGTATTTCATGGTAAATGACAAAAACATGGAGATGTGGAAATTAATAGGTTTACCAATTACTTTTAAAATATGCTTTATGCTATTAATGTCTTCAGGCATGTAATTGCAAGATGGCAGAATTACCTCATAGGCAGATATCCATTACAAGACAGATCACTGCATTTTTACACACTTCTGCTGAGAAATGTTTGTTGCTGCCTATTTTGTAACACAGAAGGTTCTGATATTTTGCTCTGTGAACAGTATTCTTCAAGCCACCATTGTTCATAAAAGGCATGATTTTTGAAATGCATTACCTCAAAGGACTCAATGGAAAATCTTTGCAGTCTATAAGTGGTCCCCTGATTTTGACGATGGCTTGTTTTCCAATGGCCATGCAAATCCCAAATTGCAGCAAGTGTTTGCTGTTCACAGTTACTGCAGGCTTTTTTAAGGTTTGAGCTTCTTAAAAAGTCACCAAAATAAAATTCCAAGGAAATTATTGCTTTCTATTAATATATTTGGCAACAAAGCCTGAATATTTTCATTATAAATATTCAATACTATTTTTTCATTTCAGATTCTTCCTACCAGCACTTGTGCAACTGTAGCCAAGGTAAGAGCTGGGGGAAATGCTTTGCTTTTTCTTTGAATTGACAACAACATGGCTTGGCTGGGAGGCCTAAAGCGGGGTGTCCACCTTTGCATACATGAATAGTGCCATTAAGGCCAATGGATTTGCATGCATCCTATTAAGGATGCACATAAGTAGTCCACAATAGACTTTTTGTTCTACTGATTAAGCTAAATCAGGAAATCTGCCCTACAACAAAACCCTTGGGCAAATACTTTCCCCTGCTGACTGGTACCAGCACATGCTCTCGAAGCTTTGGGAAAGTCTCACACCTATACACCATTTTTTCCAACAGCTTTCTGGAAAGGTTTCTCTATGGTATAAGCCTGGCAGAATTTTCAGGTGATACAGAGAAAGGCAACTATTTTCTATGCCTACCCTACCTGTGGCAGAAGTGCATCAGTGCAAGGCAGAAGCAGGGTTTTGTGCCTGCCCCTGTGTTAGCTAAATATCACCCTACCTGGTACAAGACTCCCTGCAGTTCCCTTGGTCTCACCAAATTTTCTCTGCATTTTTCTATCAGGCTATACCTCATTTGCTCCCATTTTGCAGAGCTGCCTTTAATGTTTTCACCTCTCTAGCACAAGCCAGCACAGAAAAGCATCCGCTATCAAGCACCCCCAGCAGTCACAGCTGCAGTGGGAACAAGAGTTAGGGGCACGTATGTTTTTTTAACCACTGCTGCTAAAACTGCAGCTAGATCCTAGAAAACAGAACTGAGCGGAAATGGTTGCTGGGCTTTTTAACAAGCACAGAAGATACAATTTTAAAATGGGGCTTTTCACCATGTTTAGGCAAATATCTAACCCAAGGGTTCTTTTTGAATACTATCAAGAAAGCATATGCTCTGAGAGCAGAGGAAGTTGTAGCAAAAGGAAAACAGAAAACAGTTAACCTCCACCTTGTCTATAAATCAGAGCAACAGATGTAAAAGTAAGTGTACATTTGGAACCTACTGACCCAGAACGCCAGTGCTGAACTTCTGTTTTCTCTCCTTTCCAATATGACTCCATCCTGTGATTTTTGTTCACAAGGCAGAGAAGACAGAGTAGTTATGTTCTTTTGCAAAATTCACTGAGAAATATTTCTGCCTTGTCTTTTAAAGCATCTTTTTTCCTCAAGAGAGTTGAGAAAAGGCATCATCATAGGACAACATCCAGTATTCAGACAATTTAATCCATATGGCATTCTTAAGCACAGGAATCAGGTATTACCAGACTTGTAGGAAAAAAAAGCCTAATAATAGTGCAAAATCACTCTAGCATTGGCCTAAGTACTCTCTCATCAACATTCAGCAGCAGTTCAAAAGCAAAGAGGAGAAAGAAAACACCCCACAGACACATGAGACAGAAAAAAGATAAAAGGTGTCCTGAATGAAGAAAAATGTATTATTTCTTAACTGAGCTGTGGATTAAGCAGAGGAAAGGGGCTCTGACATGGCCTGCAGCTCTTTGTTTATATGAACATTCTTCCAGTGATCTGAACCAACATCAGGTGGGAGCACACCACTACTCCTCATCTACTTTCAGCACTCTGGCTCCTGTGCAAACTTAGAGGGTACTAGGTACAAATTCGTGTGAAAAGACTACCAAAAACTTTATTTCAATGCTTCATGCAGAATCTTCAAATTCAATGCTAGGAAACACACTAGAGTTTTGCAGGCTCACATGTACTATACATCAAGGTCCCAATCCTGCAGTTAAGCCTCTGTGGGCAGCCCTTTGTGGTCCATCCCAACTTTAGGAACACAGACACCTATGAAAAGCTGAAAAGAGTAGCAAGAAGAGTTCAGATACTGATTTGGCAGCTAAAGCAGGAGGTCTAAAAAAAAAAAACCAACAAAAAACCAAGATATAAAATATTTAGATAATTATATAAATATATGCATAGGTACTTATATATATATGTATGCATATATATATATATAAGCAAACTGAAAATTGGAAAAGCTCTTACAAGTCTTCATTTATTTCATTTCTTTAGAAAAGTTTTCTCAACATCCTGTATAATTTTTAAAGGACTAAGGAGCCATTTTTCTTTGTGAGGCTGGTACACTATATTGCAAATTATACTCTTTACTTTTCACAAAAACTGTAAAAATTGTCTTCCTGTGACAAAAAAATTCTTCCTTCATAAAATCAGAAGATTTTAGTCTTAGAATCCAGCTTATATAGGGGGAGTATAAGAGCAGTAGTGTTAAAATGAAAGTGAAAGCAACTGCACTGCTTTACTGATCTGGTTTTATATCACTTCCACAGGCTGAAAATAATTTTTCTGAAACTGCTTGTGTTATACTAATACAAAAGTGATCCGAATTTGATCATTCAAGATTTTTTAAGAGAAAAGGAATAAATGTGTGTTCTCCAGCAAAGGGGCAGATTATTCTCTTTCCTTGGGCTTTTTTGTTGTTCTGACAGATGAAGAAAGCAATTATTAGGACTGTCTTCTATATATAAATTTCTGTTTGTCATTTTTATTTGTTTATTTGTCTGTTTTTAAGCTACCCTTCTATCTCACTTGCCTTTATCAATAGGGTTTGCTTGACACCTTCAGGGAGATTCTTCATTAATTTCTACATACTATGCATCCATGTATGTATGTATATGTATACATGGCATTTAAATACAGAAATAATTCCACGCTATACTGGAGAAGATTGAGAGATATTATTATTACCTGGGAGAGATAGGAATCTAGACAGATGGATATTTGGAAATGACATTAAAGGAAGGACAAGGTTGTAAATTGCTTGATCAATACAGTACAGCAATGGAGAGAAGAACTGAAAAAGTCTATATCCTATAGGGATAAGGGTAAATACGGGTCAATGATGAGAATTCAATTGTCATAATAAAAGAGGTGCAAATGAGAAAGCATAACTTTCATGCACGGGCAATAATTGACTTTACATCCAATGGCTAGTGCTTGAAATAAAAACCAAAGCTATAAAACCAGAAAAATACCATGAAAATAATAATGAACAGTTGAGCCCCACTGTGCGTAACTGCTGTGTGTGCCCATTTTCCATCTGCAAATTCCTGCCTGTGCCCAAACCCATCTCTGGAGTTGGTCAACACAGCTTTTATAACTTGTTTCTAATAGTACTAATATTTAGTAGACATCTGCATTCAACTATTGCTTATTTTCAGATATCTTCAAGGGCTATGGAAGTCACATGGACTAAACGTTCTCTGTTTGCAGATAGGGAAACTGAGACCTACAGAGAGCATAATTTGCATGTGGTCCCCTGGGGACTCAGGAAAGGCCACTGCATGAGCCCCCTCAGGAGTGAGTAATATGCAAGCCCTCTCTCTTGAGAATAGCCCAGTCCCTTTTCCCACATGGGAAGATTATGGAAGGGTTTTCTGCCATAAAATAGGAAATAGCTCGAAACAGTTCCTGCCAGGCAAGGAGGACAATGCCCCGTGGTTTTGGGGGGTAGAGGGCTGTCCCTGCAAGCTGGGGGGCTTTGAGGTTTCCCACAACATTTGTCCATGGCTGGGTGTCCCCACCCTTCCCTGGGTGACCCCACTGTTTGGCTTCCACGTTGAACCCCAGCATTAGCTGTGACCTTTAACAAAATCCTTCATACCACATGGTCTCTACCTGAGAGGCCTGGGTAGGCAAGCCACTTCCTCCACATCTTTTAGCTCCTCACTCCAAACGCTGTTCTTTTCTCTCAGAGAAATTTCTTTGCATCCCTTTTGCTCAGCTGCATGACTGTAAAACATCTCTGTCTTCAAGAGTGTGTCTTCTTTGCCATCGTATGAATCAGATGTATAAAACATGAGTCTTCCTTCTCAGCATGGGAGGCTGTTGGTACAGACTCCATTACAATATCAGTAACAACCTTTTTCATGTTCATCATATCAAATTCAGACCTTTATGACTTCCTGACATATCTATTTAGCAGTCTGAATTTACCTGAGTGTTGATTCTTCCTAAAATAAAATTATTTAGGCTGTAAAATTTTCCAGATATTTCCAAGAGTTAGCTGAAAGAAATATAGATTAAAAAAAAAGGCCCCCCTAAATTTTAATTTTGAAGAGATTGAGAAACAAATGCATCTTGAAAACGGCAAAATTTTGGCCTAAGTGAGGAGCTGTGCATAAATTAGCCTTCCTACTGGAGGTTAAAAAAATGAAAGTAAAAATATTTGTTAGCTTTTTAAGCTTTTAAATTGGTCATGTCTTTGGGGGAGGGGAATGCATGCATTTAAAAAAGCCTATAATGTTAAAAATTTTCACACTAACAAGTGTTCCATGTTACTTTATAAAAGACAGTACAGAATTCCATATTGAACAAGGTTCACGAATCTCATGTGAGATCATTATAGTAATTTTTTTCCTTACTATGGATCTCCTCCTTTCCAATTGGTGTAGTTAAGGCCTCCACGGCATTCTAAGATGCAATTTTTATGTGAAACTATTTGAAGTTCCTAATTTCAAAAATCTCAATGAAAGACATTAAAGAAATGGAAGGTTGTTGTTTTGAGGTTTTCAGTAGGTCAGTTGGTAAAAAGTTATTTAACTGATATTTTGGGCTAATTCTCAGTTGTCTTTTACATCGCATTGTCACATGTGCTTCATGATAAAAAGCAAGAGGCATATAAGTGCCATCAAGTTGAGTTCAAAAATATTTCCAATTATTTTGCACTGGAGTATACAGCTAAAAGACAATTCAATACAACTGGAAAGAAGTCCCTTATGTCTATCTACAAGAGCCCTCAGCAAGGTGTGTGTTACATGAGACCTTTGTTTATCTGGGACACACTGTAAAAAGCAAGGACAAAAGTCAAGTGGTTCTAGACAACCGGAAAATGGGATTACCTGTTAAAACTGTATTTTTTTGGTTATTGTTTTCACAGTCCTTTGTTTCCTATTTGAAACAAGGCAGCAGCAGTTGCTCATGGCTTTAGTTTCTGCTTGAGCTGTTTCTGCCTGCTAGTAGCATACTACAGTTTGCAGCAGTCAAGAAAACCCTAAAGTCCAGCTATGGACACCTCCCCAGTCTTTCATGTTTTATTTTCGTAAGCAATACATGCTTAGTTCTGTTGTGTTGAGGGGCTTTCTTTCTGATGTTCTTTGGTTGGTTGGTTGTATATGGGACAATACCAGTCTTGTTTCTCCCTTCTCAGTTCAACATGACAGCCAGGGAGCTCTACTTTCACCTCCCCAGAATACTGGAAAATGAAGTCTCTTGTATCCAGCAGAGGACTATGCTGCCTTGGCAGCAAAGTCAGTGGGGAATTTTACACTGGCTCCATCAAGGTCTGGATTCCACATCTTAACCAGTCTGCATTTTACCTCTGCCTAGGTTCTTAAATATCCTTGACAGCATTGCATGGCAGCCAGCAAAGCCCTCAAGTACCATTTAAAAGTAGTAAGATTTGATTATATTTTGTTCTGTGAAAACTATGCACCCTTCTTACAACTCAAATGCGAGTTAATGTCACTTCATGGAAAAAGAAGGAAACCAGATCATTCGGATTACATGATTGCTGATGGATTAATTTATGACAGAAGAAAGTGAAAGTAAGGTGGTGACAAGGGGATTAGTTAACAAGATGCAGTAAGAATGCTAGGAGAGCTGCACTTGCTTTACAAATACACTAGACTTTTTGAAGATATTGCCAGCATGACAGATAAAGGGAATGTAGCTGCATTATATATTTAAATTTTCCAAAGGCATTGGAAAAGATATTGCACAAATGGCTTATTTTGAAAATAAAAGCCCATATGATGAAGAGAAAGCTGCAGAATGAATTAAAATGTAAGAAGAAAGGAGGGGGAAGAAAGGAATAATGAATATAATGCACTTAAAATGGAAGGTATTCTCCTGAGAAGTATCACAGAGCTCTGCAGGCTTAAACGAGGGTATCTAAACCTTGTTATTTAATCTATATAATGCTTTGCTTATAGACTCTTATTTGACTGAATTGATGAAAATACTTTATGGGATGCAGATGTAATTTTTTAAACTTATTTATAGTATTTATACTCTATTCAAAGTATGAAGCTTCTTCTTTAATATCACAGAGATGGAAGAAGAGGTTAGCAATAGCCTTTTCATTACAAAGCCCACACGCTTAATTGTTATAGAAATCTTTTTCCACTTCTCACATAGAAATAATTTTTCTGTAGTACCTCTGCTATGGCTCTTCTTACACTTAGCACCTGAAACCTCTAGAAAAGAAGTACCAGTGGAGTCTGTAACCCAGAGGCGTTTCTTTTCAAATAGTTTCCCTTTCAGCCTTTGGAAATCATTGGCTCACTGCCTTCATGAGCTACTGTGTTATTAGATATCCATGCACAGATTTTACATGGTCCCATTACCTCCATTTTATGATTACACTTTTAGAATGTGAGAAGCACCAATATCTCATTCTTTATGGACAAGGGAAAAAAGAGAAACTTAAATGTTTGTCCTCTTAAAAGTAACAACATGAGGTACTGCAAAATTGAAGACACCACGTATTCAAATCCCCAGTCATTAACCCACCATGAGACTCATGAACCTAAACTCGGTTTGTCCTTTTGCAAAGAAAATTACAGAAACAGCACAGGGTAAATTGAAGCCTAAAGCATTCACACAGAGATAAGCCTGCATTCATGTTCTGCTGCTTCTGGAACTAGACCAAGAATTTTCCTCATTGCTCTGCCAGTTCCCATGTGAATACCTTAATTGCAAAACACTTGAAGTGTAAATTTATCTTATTGGTGTTACTCTGTGCCTTATAAATGATGTAGTAAGAAAAAAGGGAGTATCTCCTTCTAGCACTATTCATCTATCATATGGATGTACTTGTGTTAGATCACTGCCATGACAAAGGCAGAACAGGGATCTCAATCCAGTTTTTCCCACCTCAAGGAAAGGAATATTAGCACTTAGTAAGTCTTGTGTTGACACAAATTAAAAAAAAAAATTACAAGAGATGTGTGTTTCAGATATGTGCTTCATTAACCCCAATTCTAAGCAGTGTGTCTCTCTGGGCAAGCATCCATCTGTCTGTATCCTCCTACACAGCTGTGGACAGTGATATAGAGGATAGCACCTAAGAACCATCTCAAGCCTATTTTGAGGAACACAAGATCCATCAGGGCCAAGATATTTACCAAAAGATACATGTTGAAAAAATGAAGAAACTAAATCCATTGCTCCTAAGTTCATCGTCTGTGTATAAAACATTCTTTTTGTTCACAAAAAGAACATGCTATGGTATTTCTTGTTATTAGCCACAATGGAATTTGGCTCCTCCCACATCAAAAGTTTGGTATTTTACCATCTTTTCACATGTTCTAGGAAATTTGGGCTTCTTTGTAGCCACAGTTTTGAAGAAAATGCTGACATTTGCTGAAGAATATAGTAAAGTTTTTTGGTTTTTTGGTTTCGCAGAGAATCACGATTCAGAGGACATTGAATTAGGCTGTGGTTTCCTAAGAGGGGTGGAACTTTCAACCTGAGTGCAATCTTCTGCTTCTAAGCCATGTTCTTTAAGTGAGATCAGCAGAGGTGATTAAATTCTCTGGGCCCTGATCCAACAGAAAAACTATTGAGTCGAACAAAGCTGTGGCAGACATTACATAAATAAGATGAAAAGCCACTGTTCAAGGATGTTCTTGCCAGCCCAGTTGCCATCACATCTCAAATGTGAGCTGTTCAATTCTTCTCAAATCAAACATAACATGCAGATACTAAGAAATTTCTTGGAAAGAAAATGGTGCCTAAAGTAAATTTTTAATATGTCAAATATCAAGATTTACTGCTTGTTTAGGGAATGTCAACTTCAGTTCTTTTTCAACATGAATCATATAACCTCTTTTTTGTTGATATCCAGGCATCTGCAAAATCCTTAGAAGAACAAGAAAATAAGGAAGTACTTTGTCTCAGAAATTATGAAGAGATAATTTGATGCAAGAAAGATTGCAACTTACAATATATTTTGGATTTTTTTTTTTATTTTACAGTTGGGTCAGGATATGTTGTTACTTTGGGTTCTTAAAAATTTCTGAGAATTAGCTTTAAAATTCATGAATTTAAGAACATAGGCCACACAAAGGCATCCTTAAATTTGTAGTCCATCTCCAAATAAATGTGCCTGTAGTTGAGAGAAAGAGAAAATGTACATATAGTCCATAGCAAGCTCCTAACGTGTGTTCGAACAGTTGTTTACTGTGACCATTAGTGGCTGGAAGACATGGTTCTACTCTGCTATGCACAACTATATTGAAACCAATAATATTCATTTAACCCTGCATTAAAGGGGAAAATTGTGCAAAAACCCGACAACTATTGGAAGGGAAAATATCAGGAAAGGAATAGAAGTGAATTCTAGAGACAATAGGGTAATTCAGAAGACATTTCTGATGTGCTCTGCTCTCCTTGAATTTTCTGATCCATCTTCAAGGTCATATGTGTATAATATCAATGGATTGTGCTTGCTTTAATGAAGACTATCATTTTCATCAGCATGATTTGAGGAGCAGTCACAACATCAAACTGCAAACTAAAGAAGGAAAATGTTGTTGACTGTCACGTCTCTCTAGAAATTCAGAAGGAACAGAAATTTCAACGAGATTCAGAATCCAACCAGCAGAAAAAATAAACATATGGCTGTACGTCTACTGGATGGCACACAGTGTATTTTGATTCATTCATTGTTTCTCTCTCCTTTCCAGCTCCAGAAAGCCTCAAGGTGCCATGATTTCTGTGAACCTGTTCTACTGTGCACTGAGGATAGGTTCAGGGGTAATATAGCACAGACTTCGCATAGATCATCAGAAATCTACTGAGGGAAAATTGAAAACTTGAGGGAAGGCTGGATAAACCCTCAGAGGAAGAACTGGAAGGCAACTATCCACCCAAAGGCTTTCCCATTGAAGACTTGATGGTGAAAGAATTTTAAAAAAGCCAGTGTTGGTTGTGGAATTTTTTCCCTATTCTGGATTACTGTTTTTGTATTTGACATTCCTGGCCTTGACATATATTTTAATTGCCTTGCTGTCCTAATAGTCCACTGACATTTTAGGATTGAGACCCCAAACATCAGGTCAATCAAGGCTCTTTGGTAACAAGCTGCAAATGTGCACCACACAGCAGAAGGTATATAGGGGCAGCAGTTTCATCAGCTTTTCTTTTGGAATGTGGGAAGCATACTAGGTATGGAATGGCTTTGCTGTTCAGGAAAACATTAAGTATTAAACAGCAAAGGAAATAAGATTGGCTGATTTTAACGTCGGTATAGATGCAAAATTGTTGATGCTGGTTTATTGCTACAGGGAGGTGTTAGCTGTCAGATCCCATTGATTTCAGCTTAGATGTCTTAATTAGTCAATCCTATTGATTTTGATGAGGATGTCATGAAAAGTAATTACTCTACATTCAGCATAGTCATTTTTCTATTTTAGCATCTTTTCTCTTTCAAAAATCAGACTTCTTAAATTGCTAATGGCACTAATACCAAGAAGGCAGCCAGATTATTTGGCGCAAGAATCAAAACTAGACTCCTAAGACCACTTATCATCATTTTGACAGTTTTTGAAACAGACCACCAGAGCTACACTCAAAACTGTCAAAAAAAGTTGTGTTTCAATACTGCTTCTTCCCCAAGGTCTGATTACAGTTTGGTATTCTCAACTTATCGAATTTTCCCTCAAGTAGTCTTTGTGCCTGAAAATTGTTGAGCTGTTCCATCGTATTAGCAAGAAGTGCTTGTTCTAGTAGTGTACAGCAGGGATAACAAAGCTCAAACAGTGCTATGTCACCTTGTTCATTTTTCCACACTTCTCACTTATTTATTTCATGTCTGACATCTTCTCTGTGTCTTTGTATGATCAAAGTCAGGAAAGCCAGTTTTTGGTGCACTATGGATCAAAGAGTATTTTTATCAAAAAAGATTGCATTTGGCTAAAATCAATATACATATTTTATAACACCTTTCAGTTTAGTCTCAAATGTTCTTTGGGTCATGCTTTAATTTAAAATTAATCATATTTTACAGACAAAAGGCCACAAGTAAAAGACTTAATTCGTTGACTAATACTAACCACACTAGAACGCGAATATATTTATACAAACTGCAAGAAAAGTTCTTCAGAACTAGACCACAAAAGTTTGACGACACAATGACCCTATCCATGTGATTCTGATTGTCTTCCCAAGAAACACAAAGTTAATATAAACTTTTCATTCTTCTCTTTTACTGAGCCCATCCCAAAGCACTCTAACTAAGGCTGGTTGTCTATCAGCAGTTTTCCAATGTGATTACCAAAAGCAGGTCCTGCGTTTTAAGAGCTGAGAAGATTATTTTAGGGGCTAGCAATGCTACTTTTGGAAGAACTGCACAGAGATATGAACATATTTATGAACTAAAAGAAGAAACCTGATGTAATGACATTTGACAACAAAATACAGAGTCCGTAGTTCAACAATTTCTTGTCCGTTCCTAAACAGATTTTTGCCCTCATAATGTTGAGATTGGGGAAAGTAACAGAATACAAAATGGGCAGAGAAAAACAGAGAAAATGTTTCTTGACAGACTGGATCGCTGCAAGAGACTATTCTCTGCATAGATATGAGGTTCCTTGGTTGCTGTCTCACCAGTTCTTAAAGCATCATTGAAATAAAAAATCATCACTTCCTATTAGTCCAGAAGTCGCCCTGGTGAGCTGCAAGGCTGCTTCACATACTCTCCTTGCAGTGTTACCTTCTTGTTTTGAGAGGTAAAGGATGAAACAGACTAAAGAGATCCCTTGTAGCTTATATCTAGGACATTGTGATCTTATGCACGTGCCCTGTTTTTGCAGAAAAATGGTATAATTTTCCTAGTAATTTATACAACAGAATGAGTTGAAGACAGTTCATGGACTAATTTCCAACACAAAAAGAGAAAACACTATATTAAAACTTATTCAGATTGGATTCTGGTAGTTTAAGAGGATAATGTTTGGTTCACATAATGGTACTGAATGCATATCAAAGTTTCTGGGAATCATGTAGTTTACAATATCTGCAAAGACAATGTAAAGCCTGTTGGATTGGTTTTATATCAGGAGTAATTGTCTGACTATATAAACCTGTGCCACATCTTATAAATAGTGGTTTATCATAGAACTCAGATTGCTTTCTTAAAGTATAAATTTTTATAAAGTCACTGTTAAAGCATCATTTATTTCAATATTTTAAAGTGATGTTGTATTACTATAATTGTATTACTATTTTAATATAAATTAGAAATTTCCTGGCAGGGCATATTCTGCTTGCTTCAATGTGTATATTTTCCTCTCTAAATCAAGTGACTTGTTTTTCAGATCTTCTGAGCACCTGCTTCCTGCTGGGATGGGTAGGAATGGAATTGCCATTTCCTCAGTACCTCAGAAATTAAGGAAAATAAAAAAAAGGAATCAAACTAACATAAAACAACCCTAAGAATATCTATGGGAATTCAGTTCTGAGAGAAATTTAAAGGAACTGGTATCTTGTCTGGTATTTCACAATTTAAGAATCTATACATTTATTTTGTGACACTTTCTCTGGAGGTCACTTTTGAATCTTGCTATACTTGTACACTATTGCTGTATCAGCTTTTTCTTCTGTGAGGTGTCGAATCTGCCCCTTTCTCTTTGTACCTTAAATGTTCAAATTCAACCCCAAAGTCTACATTGTGGAAACTGTCCAGGAAGTTCAATGATACAATAAAGTAATCTTTGGTGAACTTTTTGACTTTAAAAAAAAAAATTATATCTATTTTTTATTCAGCTGTACAAGTGAAGTGTTATGTGGCCTCTTAGATCTTCACAGACACTGAGACTGCTGAGTTTGTAGTGTGCAAGATCTAATAACAAAGAGAGGATTTTTTACATTTCAATATACCCTCCTGAATACCAATAGCATTGTTTTATATCTTTGTCTGCAAAGAACAGTGCTACAGGAATGAAAGATATCGTACTGAAAAATGACTAGGCCAGAAGGAGGTTTCCTTGCATTACCTCCTGTTTTCCTTCTAGATGATCCTCACAAATTTGACGTTAGTTCAGTGTGTAAATTAAGGTAATAGTCTATAGCATGCTAAACTTTTATGATTTTGAGGGGGGTGGGGAAATAGTGTATTCAGGTGGCATACTAAGCTGGAGATTCTGGGAAAGAAAGAAGATCTTATTTTGGATGTCTGAGTTAGTATATACATAAGATGTCAAATGATACTGCAAGAGGCAGTTTCTTCCTAAAACTGATGAAAAAGCTGGAATAATTCAATGTTTATTATATAATTGACAGAGAACCAAGAAACTGAATCTGCTAAGAATCCCTAAGACATTGTGCCAGATATGTGCATACAGCAGTTGATCAATGCAATATAAAAATATATACATATATAACTCATATGTGTATGTACCGTAACCTCATGCTTTATTTAAATGAACTTACAAATATAACCATTTAAAATAAATAAATGTCTAAAAATTTTGCAACAGAACCTTCCCTGTCAAAAAATATAATTCTGAAGGATCTGAATATCAATATACATCACAGCTCAATTTTTCCTAGCAATCTCAAATTTTTACTTCTCTTTTGCTTTTGTCACACTAAAGTGAATTGAACCTGTGAGTTATTTTGTGCACTGATGTGTATGAGTGTTATGTGTTAGAAATATGGCATCTCAATTTCCTATGCCTCTCCTCTACAAATCTCTGGCCTGTGGAGCTTTATGATACTTTTGGGTTGCAATAGAACAAAAATAGATTATCCATCTGATCTCTTAACATGAATAAGTCAAAAACCAAAAGCAGCAAATTTAAAAATCTCCATATTGTCTTTGGTCAGAAAGTTATTGTGAAAAGTTAGGACTGTCAGAAGTGACTTTGGGATAATGAGAAAAGTCAGAGAAAAATACTGTAGAACTGTGGGCAGGGGCTGTACGCATTCCACAACTCCTGGACTTCCCTAATTGTTACAGTTCCATTAGTTTCAAAAAATTGTTAGAAATATATTACACAAAGTTCGACGTAAGAAGGGCTGTGGCTTGCATAAGGGCTCTTCTGGATGCTGGGCTGCAGCAGGGTCCCACACTCCATGGCCACTGCACTGCCACACCCTCCCCTGCCTGTTGGACCCCCCAAAGATACCGGGCAGCCAGGCAGGCACCCAAGGAGCATGCTGGGTCTCAGAGATGAAAAGTGGCCATCACACAGAAAGAGATGAAATGGGAGACAAATATATTCACAGAAAAAATATCCTGCTCTCATGAGCAATTCCTCTTTTTCCTCAGGGAAAACTTGTTTTACTACCATAGGTTGCAAAGATAATAAATACAGATTTCTTCCTCTCCTCTGATTCCATTTTCATATCACCAAGAAACATGAGAACTGTTTTCTTACTCATCCTTTCAGCTGTTGGAAAATTCACTGGTTCATTCCCATTTATGTTTTTTTGCCATTTACTGAGAGAGAAAAAGAAACCAAACCCATTTATTACCTTCACCTCTACAATTTTTTACTTACTTAATAGGCTAAAAAAGTTTTTCTGGATGACCAAATATATTTCTACTTTCCTTTTCCAGTGTTTTGTTAGCGTGCTCAGGAGTGCTCTGATATATATAAAGCTTTGATTCATCAGATCACTCAATCCCAGGTTTAAATCTTTTTGAAACACACAATTAGGTAGGTGTTCTACTGAGGCAGTTCTTCAAGATGTGATTTTCTTTTATGAAAGTGATGTGAGTTATAATAAAATGAAGGGATCATCGAACTGGTTCAAAATTGCTCATTTAATTTCTGTGGGTTTTTTTTTCCTTTCCTGTGCCTGGTAAGATTAATATATCTGTAAGCCTCAATATAATTTTATACATTTTATTCAGAAGAAAAACATGTATTGTCTCTTTGTCTGTTGTGTAAGACCTAATACAAAAACCAGCAGATTCTCATGGTTATAGTTCAAGTATCCTAATGTCAATGTGTTCAGCTGATTGACCTCAATGTGTCTATTTTGCAGATAATGTAATCTTTATTTTGCCTTCAACACCTCTCTGAGCAACACATGCAAACTAGGGTTGTTCAGTCATTTAGCATGTGTGGCCAGACGATTTCCTGACCTCTGTCCTCTAGAGGAGGGATAAACAATCTGGCCTGTGCTGCTCCTCAAGGCATGTCCAGCTCCTATAAACCCCTAGAGGGTCAGATGAACTTCCTCTGGAGCTCAGTCTCATATTGAAACCCATAGGCTCACGCTGAAGCTCACACTAAAGATGGCAGAATGCATGAGGCCAATTACAGTACTGCACACATCTAGCTTTATTTCATGGTACTTTGAAAGTCAGGCTAGAAATAAAAATGTTTCCCACTCACAGAAAATTTGTACAAGTCTGTAAGGCTTAGGAGAGCACAGTAAGTTGTTGGTACTGAGGTGGTCTTGGTTTGCCAGTGTATCAGCCCTGGAGACAAATTGGCTCCAGACAATACCCTCTCTTGATGCATTTGTAATTGCAGCAAGTGACAGAATCACAGCAGTGCTCTCCTTCCTCTGAGCACTTGCTCCTTCCGTTTTTTCACAGACAATTTAGCCTCATATATGTCATATCAGTGCCCTGACTCCTCTTTGTACACCAAATAGAGAAATTACACTAATAGTAAAACGTGCAAAAAAACCCAAACCCAAACAAAAAAAAAAAAAAAAAGGCTCATCCTATTCAAAACTAAATCCAAAAATCCAAAATAAATTGCTCAGTGCTCATGAATCTTCAAGTCAGATTTTGAATAGGATTTCATATATCCAATAAGTCTTTCCTCTCAAAGCTAAAAATTTGCCTTCCTTTCTGAAGAAATAATAGGAAAAGATGCCAGGACATTATTAAAATGTTTTTTTAGTTAGCCCTTCTGTCTAATTATTTCAACAACTGTCCCCATAGTACTTCTGGACAGTTACTAGATGACATCTGCCATCTCCCTGCACTCTGAGGTTTTAAAGGCTAGTTTAGTTGTACTACGTTTTGTTATCATTTTGGAGACCAATACAAACCTACACTCCGGGAAGAGATAAGTACTGGAAAGAAACAGATCTGTGCCAAACACCTTGTTTGGAGGGAAAAGAAAGTGTCCTTTCAGTCAGTGTATACTCACTGAAAATACAGCCCCATAAGTCAACTGAATATGTGTTGGAGTGATTCTGGCAGGGAACCTTTAAATCACATGCTTGTTCCTTTGTTACCTCATCTTTCAAGTATTATGGTGTTTAGTAGATAGTTATGGAGAAGATCATATACAGTTGTCTGCCATTTTTTTCTATTACTAGCATGAACCAGGACATTCGAACAATGGTTCTGGTTTCTGCCCATTTGCTTTGGTGCCTTGAAGCATTTCTTAGTTTTGTTTCTTGAAAAAATAAGCTGCAGCATGATGTTTATCCAAGCACACTCACCTAGCAAATTCAATCAGCACAATTCGCTCTGCAGGCACATGTTTACTTTTTGGTGGTGGTGGTCAATTACACAGTGACAATTGTCAGGACACTGGAACAAGACTGAGTTCCCTAACAGGCAGGTCAAATGATATTTTCACTGGTAAGTAGTAGAAGCTCAATTAGTGCATGAATCATTTAAAACCAAATTGAACAGAACAGTCAATAACATTCTTTTGGGAGTGGTCTTGCACTTGCAGAGGGGTCTGTCTACTTAGCAGCCTCAGGGCTGCTCTAACCTCTGCCTAAGGGCTGGTCCCCACTCAGCAGCCCAGAGCAAGGGGAGGGCTTAGGTAACAGTTCTTCTTGTTGTGCATTCCCACCCTCCACTCCCAAATTGAATCATACACTTGAATCATCACCCGGTCACCACTTTGCTCCTTATACACTTCTTCATTATCCAGCATCTTAAATCAGAAGCCATGGGAATATGAAACCAGGATCATTCACTTTATTATAATTGCAAACCCTTATTTTATTTGCTATTATTTCATTATTTTTATTGTAACTTTTGTACAAGTGCAATTGGGATGTTATCAGCAAGCTGAGAACATTCACATCCATCAGACTTAGGCATGTACTTCCTGCTTCTAAGCATTATGAAACCCCACAGATCCTTAAATCTCACTAATTTCACCACACTATTTCCAGGTAAAATGATTGCTGTCATCATGTTTCATTCTATATCAGCTTGACTCTAGATTCATGTAGCAGTTACATCATATTCAGTTATATTTATTTTTAGAATTTAGTTTCTTCCTCCACCATATCTGCACGGATAGGATAATTAAGAAATCAGACTCAGGGAAGTGGCAAAAAAATCCTCTTAAGATAGCACTGAAAACTAGGTCTACAAAGGAACCCAACAGAAGTACATGCCTGTGCTGCACAGTGCAACATAGGTGAAGAATATTGAGCTAGCACAGACATTCCTGAAAATGCAAACATGGTTCTAAAAGCAGTTTAGCCATATCAGAGCATTATATCTTTGAGATTATGTTGTACTGACACAGGTATGATGCCTGCAGTATGACAGCTGGCATAAGAGTGAGACCCCAGAGGTGGTTCAGAGGCCACAGTATCATCCTGCAGCATGTAGAAATTGCTGAGCAGTGGTGGATCAGCTTCATCAAGTTTTGGAGTGGGATTTCTATAGGCTATTTTTGCCTCTTCTCCAACATCAGACTAGGTACAAGGAAAAATTTTTCTACAATGAGGATGGTGAGACACTGGAACAGGTTCCCCAGAGAGGCTGTAGATGGCTCATACCAGGAAACAATCAAGGTCATGTTGGATGGGTCTTTGGGCAACCTGGTCTACTGGAAGTTGTACCTGCTCATTACTGGACCAGATGACATTTAAAAGGTCCCTTCCAACCCAAACCATTATATGATTCTATGACCAAAGAGGAGCTGAGGTGCTAACTGCCATCCTCAAAATTCTGTCTAACACCGTGGTCCTATGAAAGACCTCCTAAATTTTTACTTGTATACACAGCCAAAAGCATCTTAACCTCAATGGCTCTGAACTCAATCAAATTTCTCCAAGGAGATCAAAAAATTTGAAAAGGGATGAAGAAGAAGGAAACCACCTGTTCTTCATTTTAGTAGCCAACTCAGTGGTTAGCACATATGTGAATTCCCACATGAGAGATATCTGCACTAGGAATGTTTAACTTCCTAGCTCACTGGCCACCCGTCAAATTCTCATTCTTGATTTAGGTTCTCTGTCCTTACCATACTTCAAGACACACTTTAAATGACAACCATGGCAGTCTAGTAAGCTAAGTTATGAGATCCATGAGTTACCCAGTAGAACAGGAAGGTTTCATGCTTGTTCCTCAGTCGGTGTTTGCTCAAAGAATCTGAGTGTCTCCATTCAAGATGCATCCTTCCCCAGCACTGGGTGTTTGAGATATGTCAGTCCCTTGTGTCAGAGAGAGATTCTGTAGATACAAAATCGGGCTAAGGCTTCCACAAGGAAAAATATATCACTGCTACTATAAAGATCTCAACTTACTCTTTTCAGTGATTTATATACTGCTAGTATATAAACCTTTTCGTCCCTATATGAACTGTAAATGGTAGCCACATTTTTTTCAGACATGACAGACTCATGTAATAGGTTATTTTTTTCCATTAGAACACATGCCATTAAATCCATTATCCTTTCTAGTTTCTCTGTCAGGGCAATCAGTCTCTTTACTTTGCTACAGTCATAATGCCACTATTAATTAATCTTATCCTTAATTTATAACTCATATATTTTTTAAAGTATACGTACAGCTTGTAATGAGCTGGACTGACATATTTTGAGATCAAAGGCATAGATCCTCAGAGATACATGTACACTTAATTACTATTTAGGTAGTCAGCTTGCATTGATTTCTGTAGTAGATAGGTGACAAAGTTTAGATTCATGTGTTAGTTATAGCCCAAAGCTCCCATCACTAGATCCATTTTGAGGAGAGCTGTGTCAAAAAGTGTTAGAACATAGAACAGGGTCTCATAGTCCATTCAGTCTCCAACCTTGCTGCAAGGATATGGCTGCAATTATTTGTGGGCACAGCTTTGTGATCGGACAAATGTTTCTACCCAGCTGGTGGCCAAACATTCAGTTCCAACAATTCTTCTCACATAGATCATAGATTCATAGACTCATTAAGATAGAAAAATACCTCCAAGATCATTAAGTCCAGCCTTTGACCAAACACCACCATGCCCACTAAATCATACAGCAAAGTGCCATTTCGACTCTTATTTTGAACACTTCCAGGAATGGTGACTCTACCACTTTCCTGGGGAGCCTGTTTCAGTATTTAACAGTATTTAATAAATACAGTTTCAGTATTTATTTATTCTTCTTTCAGTGAAGAAATTTTTCCTAATGTCCAAATTGAACCTCACCTTAAGCACCTTGAGGCCATTCCCCTTGTTCTGTCGCTAGTTGCCTGGTGAAGAGGCCAATTCCTGTCTCGCCACAACTTCCTTCTCTTGTCCAGGCTTAACAATCCCAACTCCGTGTAAGACTTATGTTCCAGACCCTTCACCAGCTTCATTGCCCTTCTCTAGACACACTTCAGCACCTCAATGTCTTTCTTGTAGTGAGGGGCCCAAAACTAAACACAGGACTTGGGGTGTGGCCTCACCAGTGCCAAGTACAGGGGGATGATCACTGCCCTAGTCCTGGTGGCCACACTATTGCTGATCCAGGCCAGGATGCTACTGGCCATCTTGGCCACTTGGGCACACTGCTGGCTAATCCAACTGTTGACCAGCACTCCTAGGTGTGGATGGAAAGAGCTACATGTTTCTTTCAAAACAAGTGTCCAAGGATTAAAATCACAACTTTCCATCTGTGATTAATTTTATATTCAAAATGATGAGGATTTGGGAGAGCCTTTGCGATTCATAGAGGACACTTAGCTCAGACTAAGCTTGTCTTCTTACGTTATTTCCTGTGGATGGGAGAAAACATCCATTCTGCTGAAAATGGGTGGGGTTTCTTTACAACTGTGGCTGAAGCAGCAATAATTTTTATGATGGGCTGCAGCACTGTTCCACAGGGTGGCACGCAGTACACACTGCCTAGCCCTACGTGGTACAGCACGTCAGAGTGTGCTCGACTTTAAGCCTACCAGCAGATTCCATGAAGTCAGCAATAACTCTAAATTTAAGCATTGATCAAGTGCTCGGTTGGATCAGGTGAGAGTGCTAAGTAGTTTTTTTAGATTCTGTCTCAAATGTCTTAGCCTGAAGAGCTCTACCTTATGTTCTGAAGGCAGGTACTTTTATACACTAGGTTATAAGAGTAAATGATACCCAAATACTCTTAATTTCTAGGACTCCTATTATCTTTCCTCAAGTTGCCTTACTCATACAACAAAGTGTGCTTGCTATGGCCTTTAGTAAAATTTAATTTTTAATAACACTATAATGCTTTGTATTGTGTCATAATACTGCACTGTAATATTTTTCATATGAAGGAACAAAATGCCAAATGCATGGATAATAATCATTCCAATGTAGCAGCAGTTTTAGGGGAGGCTGAGCTACCTTTGTTCCTGAGAAAAAGAAGCAGAAACGAACTCCCTTCCTGTTATAGGGTGGTGTAGCCCTACAGACATGCTGGAGCAGGCACTCTGCTGCTCCCTAACATTAGGGGTCACCTGTGCCACTTAGCCTCATTACCAGGGAGGACATGAGTCACGTGGGACTGACTGAGCACTCTCAGTGGTATTCCTCATCATCTGAAATGAAAGAATATTAAAGGAGCTCGACATTTTACTTCAAAGGTCAACAAATAACTCTCAGTGTCTCCATATATAAAGCAAATGACATCAGACAACAGGCACAGCTTTGGCCTTGCAGTGGTTGCAGTTTAAAACAAAGTGACAGGAAATAATGAGGTTTAAATTGGTGAATTGGTTTGTGTATACTGGGGATTAACCTGTAATACACAGTGCACCCAAATTACAGAACTTCAGAGATGAGCCACTTTAAAGCATTGTAGCACACACACTGACTGCCGTGATGCCTCATTTACAGAAGTACTGGTATACGTCTTTTTTCTCCCACAGTCACATCAAAAACTTAGACTAAAATCTTGAACTACCTTGCAATAAAAATCAAGTGGTATTAGAAGATAAAAACAGCCAAAAAACTATTTTAATAAAGTGCATGATAGACAAAAATAAGATGCACCAGCTAAGATGACGTTTAAATGTTATATTTTTACTAATTTCCCAACATCAATATTTATGAATGAAATGAAGTGCAAAGAGCCAAAGGATGACTCATACATTTGTGCATTTTAAACAAACGAATGGGATGAAATAACCGTGCTGTTTGTATCCTTCCAAACAATCCAGATGTGGCTTTTGCAGAGAAAATGAGTGGCAGCACGCAGACCTTTGTGTCACCGTATATCTCCTGTGACGTGAGGAACTACCACGCAGTCGCCAACATGTTCAAAGGTCATATACAGCAGGTAGTGAATACAGCAGCAGTGAGTAACAGGAATGACAGAGTGCTCTGCATCCTTCTAAACTTGCTGCTTTCTCTTGCCTTTTCTAGATATTCTAGTAGGCAGAGGGGGTTGCTCCAGGAAACTCAGCCTGAATTCACATGAAATCGGGCTGGCAGCATGACAACACAAGTGCTGTAAGCTTGATGGGTTCAAGGATTCTCAGGCACAAGATTCAATATAAATTAAGCTGTAGATAAATAAGGACTCTTACTCTGGGAAAGATAAGATGCAGGTGAGAGAGAGGACAGGGCAATGCAATTAATAGTTATTACACTAAATAACCTTTTATCACCAGCAAATCACGTTAGGGTTGAAGACAGTAATTTGAGGAAATGATTCTATTCACATGCTTTAGTTGAAGTAGGTTCCATGAGTCTATTTATTGTGCTGGAGAAGCTATATTCTTTGGATCTGAGAGTTTCCACGGCTTTGGCTTTTTGTTGACCTTTTTATGTCTTCATTCACTGCTCCCACCCCGCCTTAGCAAGCAGAACACAAAGATGACATCTAACATATCACAGTCAATTCCAAGCATTTAAAATCTGAAAAGAGCACTCAGAATACCAGAAAGATTGACTTGTATAAAAAATCAATAAACTGAATTATTTCCAAATCAAAATAATAATCCACCTTATTTTTCTGCATGTAAGTTTCATTGTTTGAGGACGTTCTCTGTTAACCACGGTGCCTTCAAGCTTGCTTTGACCATGACAAAAGAAAGACTCACTTTCACAAATTGATATACCTCCAGAAGCTGAGGCATTGCAAAAGGCAATAGCACTGTGTTAGTTCCTGTTAGAACCGCCCTTCTATGCACATCAAGCCTTCTTGAATCTATCCTCTCTAACTGGATACCCTTGAGACTTACAGCACTATATTTTTTAAGGGATTTTCCTCCCCACTATTACCCCTATCTTCAAAGTGCAAATTTCTCCTTAAGCAGGTGTCTCTTTCTATAAGTCAAAAGCTGAAAGCTCCAACGGTGCCTTCTTCGTGAACAGGGAGATGGGGATTCCTCTCCTGCCCTCCAGAAGGACCCCATCCCTCTTTTCATTTTCAAATTATTTGTTGGTTAATGAGCAGCACCTCAGGCTGTCAGTCTCTGAAGAGGCACAGTGTCACAAGGACAGAATATCTGCCTCTATGTATTTAATCACACAATGTAATTTTAATCAACCTGCAAAAAAACCCCACATTAAAATAGAGGACAGATCGTGCTACAGTTAAATTGTGATTTTGGTGTTGAGATAAAAAATAGATATTAATGTTCATGTTGCAAAAGAAAAGTGCACTTCACAGTACATAAATTAAATATATAAAGTTTGTTATTTTATAGTACATCTGTCTGCATATTTTAGAGTATTGTTCCATATTGTTCCATTTTATTACATTTCTGATCAAGACTAATGCTCATTAAAAATCTAATATGACAATGAAAAATTTATATGGAAAATTCTTGTCCTCTATTACAATTGCTATCTGCTCCACTTTTTGGAAACCACAGTAAATTAGACTTGGGCCATGGTAATCTTAATTATATCTTGAAATAGATGATGTTGGAAATATATTGAATAAACTCTTTTGGTGAGATTGCCTTTGCCTCTTAATTCAAACTCTATGTTCATATGCTTACATTATTTAAATTACAAAAGGCAGGCATCTGAAAAACTGGATGCTTTGTTGGGCAGTCATATTCATGAAAATTCATTATATTGTGAGGAGGTCAAAAAATAGGAGAGAAAAAAACCGCCTGCTGATCAAAATGTAACGTAAACCGCACCATTTCATTTAGGCTGCAAAAAAGACTAAAAAAAGACAGTTCAATATTATCTCAAAACTGTGTTCTATGAATTCATCATACTTTTAGCTAGAGAGCAGTTGTAACCCAACTCATTTACTTGCTTTATTTGAACAAGACAGGAAATAGGGGCCATTGTAATAGGTGACACAAGCACTCTGTATATCAGGTGGCTGATGGGAAAGTGACAGATGAGAATATCACCAGATTCAACACTTTGGTTTTTGCTCCAAGTTGTATCAAGGTGAAATGTTGACTCTGAATGCATCTAAAAACCCAACCAAAGTTCTATGTTGTCTCAGTTGGCCTTGTGAGAAGCATGAAACAGAGCATGACATAGCAGGTGATACAACTGGCAAGCTTAGGTGTGTCACATGAAACAAGGTGTGATGCTGAAAGGGGATTGATGACAGGAAGAACTGCCATGGACTACATGAAGGGCACTCTTTCACTCCCATGGCATTACTGCCCATTGATAAAGAATATGTTTAAGTAATACTTAGAGGAAGGGTCCCAGAGCTGTGACGCAGAATGTGGCCAGGCCTCCCTGTAGAGCAGCCCTGTGAAGAGCCAACAAGCTGCCAGTGGGCACCTGAGGCCATGTTAAGCTGCTGAGATATGTTTCATGAATTGCTTAATAAAAATTGTAAATTAATCAGCTGCTCTGAATATGAAGTTTGCAATGTACAGGTGATACACTGAACCACAAACCAAACTACACTGAATATATTGAGCAAAGCTGTCTAATCTTATACCTCCAGTGAAGACGTTTTCTTAATCTCCTTGTGGAATCAACAGTGTTAGCCAATTTTTGTGTGTCTTCTTTCCTTCCTCCTTTCACTGAATTCCCCCCTTGAAAGACTGAAAAACACCTTATTATGTACTCTATTTTTTCCTAACCAATCACTAACTCCTTTAACTTGTTCAGGTAATTTCAGTCCCAGAGACACATCTCTGTATGTAATCTTCATGATTATGCTTCCTTGGAGACCATCAGTATTCTAAAATTGAAACATCAACTGCTGCCTGTTTGGTCAACCTACCAAAAATCTGGCAAAGGAGGTTAAGTGGGAGGCCAGACCCCAAAATGTTACTGAGCCTAATCAGACACAGGAGACTCAACGTTTCAACTCTTGCTACATTAAGACTCAAAGCCAGTGCTACTCAAATCAAAGCCAAAGACATTTTAAAACTGTGGATTTCTAAGCTTTCTGCTCTAGTCTCAGAGGAGAGCGCTAAGCTTTAGATGAAACCATCCCTCGATCAGACTGGCTAAAGGAAAATCTTCAACGCTTGCTGCTGTTCACCTCATCATGTTAGGCATTGGTGATATTCACCCTTGCAAAAGGAGGAAGTAAGTGGTATCACACCCAAAATCATCGGATAATTAAGAGCTCTGTGCTGACACCAGGGCGTCCCGCCACAATGTGGCTTGGAGAAGCTGTCACACTAAGCTTTGTTTGTGAGGATGTGGCTACCCTCTCAGCAGTATCACTAAATCTAGTACTGATGTGGCATCTCTGACCGACAATTGATTTGGGTGAACTACCAGGTAACATCAGTGGAAATCATAGCTTCACCACAATATTAAGGAATAGAGTTAATTTTTTTTGTCATAAGAAAATTTTTAGGCATATGTCTTGATGAGATTTTGCCCATCCTGTTTAGATGGCATTCAAAAGGAAATTATTATAGTTGGTGATACAAAATGGAAGTTCTCTTTCACTGTCATTATATAAGAATCTTTACATTTGATTATGTCTTCAAGTTTCTTACCCTTTAATATAAATATTTATGATTTTGTTTAGAGATCAGGCATGCATTTTAATTTTTATGAAATAAATTTTTGAAAATATATTCCTGAAATTGAGCACCTTTAATCCCCTCTGCAATCAAATATAGATTTTGGCTTCATAGACAGCTTTTTATTTACACATAGACTATTCAATTAATGAAAATACTTGGATTTGCCACAAGAAAATAAGGAACCAAAAGAAAATAGAGATTGATGTAAACCTTGATGACAACTATCTCCTCTATCTTCATATTAGAAAAACAACAGAAGAAACAGAAGCGCAATTGCATTGTTAACATTATAACACTAAATTTGGAGATAAATATTTTTTTTCCATTTCTTGTTTATTCCTAGGGAAAATAAAGGGAAAGAAGAAAGCTAATGCATCTGTATTAGGCACAATTAAAAAAAAATGCAAAAATTAATTGCAAACCAATACAGAAGATTTTTGATAGACTTATTAAAATGTGGATCTAAGTATTTCTTTACTATATACTTTAGTGTAAGTATCACAAATAGTGGTGCACAACTAGAAATAGTCTGTTGAAAGACATAAAAAATTTTAGGCCATCACAGACTGACAGACATCCTTGAGGTAAAACCACAACTTGCAAGTATATGAATAAAACAAAGAATTATAACAAGTTTTCTCACATTCTTTGAATGTTAAGTTTTCTGTCACGGAAGATTCCTGGAGCTCAGAAAATATCTTTGCTCAGAATTCTTTATATAAATATCTTTTCAGAATTCTTTAGTTGGAAGAAATTCTGGATAATGAATAGAATTGAAAGCTGGTTCATCTATCTCTCGCTGTAAAACATACAGTCCTGATTCACCTATTGGAGCTATTTGTAAAGCTGATTTATCAAAATCCTTGAAGAATAGTCTGTCAGCACTTCACAGCATTGAAGTTGTAAGGGGGTTTCCATATTTCCTTTGTTGTAGGCTGAGAAAAAAAATCTCTTCAGCTCCCTAAAATCATAAACCTCCTACACCCCAATCAGCATCCACAAGTAGAGGTTTCCTGCATGTAGAATAATCAGCCATTCACTCAAGTTTCTCAGAGGGACCAGAAGATCTCCAGCATTCAAAATGGAGTGTCCATGGCAGCTTTTCCCTGTAGTTCTGCACTCCAGAGTAGAGCCCATTTAAGCAAAAAAGCAAGCAGCCCAATCACTGTATTATTTCTACTGACAAAAAAAACAACAACAAAAAACCCCCAAAACAAACTAACTAATAACAGCCTAACCCCATTTCTATTCAAAATCTAGTAAAGAGACATGCAAATGAACATAATTTCCAAGGCAGAGGAGATGCTGGTTATCTAAAGAAATAGATTGTAAAGAGTCTTTCTAAAGTTTACAATATCATTATCAAGTTGCACCTAAATTTTTCTAAATAACAATGTGCTGGAGCAAAGGCAGTGATTTCTTAAGTTATATCTGTCCAGAAAAAAACATGCTGTTGAACATATGGTTAATTTTAAACACAGATGGAATTAAGCATGTGCTTCAGTTCTGTTCTGAGTCAGAAGTAAAAATTGAAGACCATAGCTATGTAATACTTTGCCATGTTACAGCAGAATCAACTAAAATGTTGTGATCAGATTCTTTCATATGATTTCAATATCCTGCTTGAGCAGAGGGGGTTGGATTAGATGACCTCCAGAGGTCCCTTCCAACCTCGGCCATTCTGTAATGCTGTGAACAATGTAGAGATGAAAGCATGATAGTTATATACTTATTCACTGTGTAAGGAATATAAACCACTCTCATTGTTTATGTAAATAGTAAAAAAAAAATATAAAAGGCAAATATGTCATTTGGATCATTCATTTTTCTTTATTGAGCTTTGATGAAAAACAGTCCATTTGAAATATTTCCAGCAACCATTTCAATTCCAAATGCTCAATACAAAAACTTGGTATCAGAATTCAAACTTATAAAGTTACATCTCATTATAATTTAATATTTAACAGCACTAATCATTTCTGATTTTTCATAATTAAGTTTACAAAAATAATGTTACATTTATAAAATAAATCAGCTTTTCCCAATAAATTACAGTGGTGTTCTTTTTCAAAAATGTAATATATCATACAAAATAGACAACAACTTTTTGGCAGTTAAAATACTAAAGTATATTTTTCCTCCAGTACATTTTGGCAGTGTGTGAAAACATTTTATTGTACACTTGATATCTAAAGTTCACCTGAAAAATAAAGTAAGCTATTATGCACATCTCATATAAGGCAAGGGTGGCCAGCTTGGGGACTGATCTTTATTTCGAATTACATGTTTTTAGTCAGACCAATACTGCCATGTTTCTGTAACTGACTTCATTTATCTGGCCCAGTAAATTCATGCAGATCCATCTAGAGTACAACACTCTTTCTATGAGAGGTATACAAAAGTGAGCCAAATCAAGTAAACTTTTGTGCTGCTCAGTATCTCTCACACTTGTTTTACCTTTGTGTATCACTGGTGGCCAACTTGTAAAAATAACGCAGTCTGGATACCCTTAAAGTTAATGGCAAAATTTCAGTACCTTATTCTGTCATAAAAACTCATACTAAAAGGAACTTGTAAAAAGAGCAATGCATTCATAAAAAACAAACAGTAAACAGCAAAAAGAAAAAGAATCTAAAAATCAAAAGGCAAACATTAATAGCTACTGTACACAGACTTTACAAAATAAACTACTTTAAAATAACAAAGAAACACAGTGTCTACCTGGTGGTAGGTGCATTCTCATTAAAGCCTCTTGAATGTTTAGGTCAGCTCAGCATTTACTGTGTTGCATTTCCTGCCTACAAAAATGTATTTGAAGAATCATTCTGGATTGTTTGAGCAACTTTTACAAGCCAAGGGTGTAACTGCACCATCTCTGGATGCTGGGATTAATGAAGGTGTCTGGTTCAGGATGATCAACATCTCACCTTGAAGAATTTCTGACTCCACTATGTTTTCTCTTTGCAATAGTTTAGCAAACTGGAATATATTATTATCTCTTTTTTGTCTGTTTCTCTCTCACATATCTTCTGGCAGAAAGTCTGTTTTAAAGTACTAAATCATTGCTGTCTGGAATAAATAAAATATGTGAAGTGGCGATTTTCTTATGATGTTAGTATTGTATGAACAACATATCACTCCATATATCAATATAAAAGATTACTTTCACAAATTGTAACTGAGTAGTATAAATGCCCCAAGTGAGCATGTGTCACAAGGTCCACTTCATGAAAATTCACAGAGGGTCCACATTCAGATGGGTTGTTATGGACTCCAGACACAAAGCCGAGTCAAGGTTGGATCCCCAGACTGGAAGGGGAGGAAAAGGTGGAGAAAGGGACTCATCACAGAAAAGCAAGTCATCCCACACTTCTGAAAAACTTAAAAATTGAGAGGATGAGTATGTGAATTGAGAGATGTGCTATCTGCTGGCTGCCTTCTGGCTTGAAATACCATGGCTCAAACCAGGAACAGCTGGACCTGAATTCAGGCACATTTGCCACGGCAATTAGTAAGTCCTAATTCTCCAAACACAGAGCTACTGCTTTGATTACAACTTTTTAGTAGGTGAATTTTAGTGATTACTAAAACATGAATTCACCACCCAGTTAGACAAATAAACACAATGGCTACTCTCTACACTAGTAAACCAAACATCACAAAGTACCCCCTTGCCCTGAGGTTAAATGACATGGTCCTAGTTAGATCTCATAGCAGTCTTCAACTTCCTTGTGAAGGCAAGAGGAGGGGCAGGCACTGATCTCCGTGGTGACCAGAGACAGGACCCAAAGGAATGGCCTGAAGTTATGTCAGGAGGTTTAGGTTGGATATTAGGAAAAGGTTCTTCACAGAGGGTGGTTGGGCCTTGGAACAGGCTCCCCAGGAAAAGTGGTCACAGCTCCAGCCTGACAGAGTTCAAGAAGAATTTGGACAAACCTTTCAGGCACATGGTGTAACTCTTGGGGATGGTGCTGTGCAAGGCCAGGAGTTGGACTCGATGATCTTTGTGGGTCCCTTCCAACTCAGTTTATTCTGGGGTTCTGTGATACTCTCTGTACCCTTAAAGAGAAGGGCTGTGTCCAAAGAATCTGGTGAAAAGTGTCCCTAGACTGGCCTATTTCCCAAAGTGTGCTCATAAATTTTTTGGGAAAGTACAAGTTAGTCCAGACCAAAAAGCCTACCAGTCCTTGTCCTAAGTATTCATCAATACAAAAGCTCCAGCACTGGCCAATTGACTATATATAGACATAATATCTATATATGTTCTTTATATAGATTTTAAGAAGTCCTCAAGCATATTCACCCAGGCAGGCCTTCTGTTTCATACAAACTGATAAGCAGGGAGGATTCAATGCTTTTGTTGAAATTTTACTTGAAAGAGATGGTCCTTTCAAATCAGGATTTTTTTGAATAGTTGGGGTTTTCTGTCCATTAAGTATGTTTTCCCTTTTTTTTTTTCAATTCATGTGCTTTTCTGGTAGCTTAATGTTCTACTATTAGTGGAATCTTGGCTTTTGCCTGAATAACCCACTTTTTCATGTCTACAATTCACAGCTAAACAAGCACTAACCAGTTTCATCATGATGAAAAAATTATATACACATCTAAAACAATAATATTAAGACGACAACTAAAACAGGAAATAAAAACATGAATCTGTGCAGTTACAGGATCTAAAAATAATATCTACCTCTATACATATTTGTCAGACGGCAGCGTCCACAGTTACAGTTGTATGCAGTAGTCAGAACAGCATTACTCTCCAAATCACTAGGTGTTTTAAGGAACACCCACTTAGTAATGGCTGCTGAGGAAATAATTTCCTTTATCAACCTGAGATTTTAAATGTGCAAGTGTTCTACCAATCTATCTAGTGCATGAAAAGGAAGAGAAGGAAAGGAAGGAAGGAGGGATAAAACAGACAGAGATAAAAATATTATCACAATGGTTTTTGTTTCAAAATAGATTGCTGTGCAATGACTGAAGCCTGATTTGCAGACATTTTGTATTCTTGCCCAGAGCCTTGTGGAGGGGAAGGTAATGGAGTTTCTGGAGTTGCTGAAAAAAACCATAGAAATAATTACATATTTTTATAGTCTGGTCTACTCTACTTATATATACTACTGCACTGAAAGGGAGTCCTGTTGCATGCTTGGGAAAGAGAGTGCCTTCACATGCTAGGGAAATAGGATATTTTAATGATCAGAATGTTTAGTTTATTAAAGATTGTGCATGCAAAAACAATGATATATCAGAATGGAGCTGAATTTTTAAAATTAAATTCAGGTCAAAGTCTGTTACTTAACACCATTTATACACATACATTTTTAATGCACAATTATTTTAATTTAAGAATGATGATGAAATAGTTCTATGAACACTGACAGGCCACCATGCTAATTAGTATTTTAAAATGAAACAGTGAAGTGTTATGACAGAAGGCTAACTTGCAATTACTTACGTATCTGTTCTGTATGTACAGGAGCAGACATTGAACTTATGAGGACAGTTTGGCCAGTTAATGGATCTTGGGCTAAGTGAGGATGCATTGGATGATGCAGATGACTGGCATCATTAGAAGTACCTGCAAAAATAACATGAGCATATATCAATGCAAACAAGCATGTTGTTGTCAGTAACTTATATTTCAGTAATTACATTTCCACAGAGTAAATATTTTGATTGGCAATTTGAATAATTGCCTCTGGGTATTCATTAAACAATTTAAGCAGACTTCAAGCATATTAAGCACTGTGTTTATTTTCACTGTTTTGACTACAATAACAGTGTGTTTCATGAAATATTTCTAAGGATTCTTTCATCTGCCTAGGGAATTGTAGAACAACTCAGTAGTTACTGAGAAGTACATAGTAAAATATGTTGTTGTAGGACTAAGTTAACAAGATAAACTGCCAAGACAAGAAGGCTTTAGCTAACAATTACACAACATAAAGCTCAGAGAGTCAGAGTGGTAGTTTAGATCAGGATTCCCTCAACATCTCAACATGCTAAATTCAACATAATACAAGATGGTAAATTTAGCAAATTGCTAGCTTACCTCCCAGTAACATTTCCTGAAGCAAACTGTCAATTTTAACAATTCCAAACAATTTAACCAACTGTATCTGCTCAATCATTTGCCAAGTGATGCTTTGGAGTGTAGGCAGTAGAAGAAGAAGTTCTCCAAATCTTCCTCTGGAGTCGTACTGACGGTCATTAATATAATCCTCTAAACTGATTTGGACTTGGAAACGCATATTCTTAATCTTCAATGGATTACTCAAGCCTTTTGCATCTTAAAAAGTGACAAAAACTTAAAGTCAAGGCACATTACGATTTGGGAGGAGCACCTTACTGTTTTTCATTTTATACTTTCCATTCAGCTAGATAACATAAACAGATGCTACATTAACAAAAATTACTTTCAATACAATCACATGTAAAACAACTGAGAGATATTTTTGCAAAAATACCTGGATCAAAAAACACAATTGCTTTCAAGCAAGCGTATTCATTGTCATCTATTTGAATTTCCTGGAAGGGACGAACTAATTCATCCAGAATCCTATTTGCCACTCGGCAGATCTCTATTTCAGTGCTGTTGCGATGAATTATGTAATTGTTGCCTTCGAGAGAAAGAATATCAACATATGAATTAATAGAAACATTTTGATAAAACGTACTAGATTAAGCCAATTTTCAAAAGTACATTTCATATCGCTTGATCAAGTTATTGTTTTTTAATTAACAACTCTCCCTTGCATGACACACAACTTTTCTTTACCAACAGAGTATAGGTGCAAATTATAGCTGTCATCCAGTAAATAATCTGTACATAGAAGTATGCCAACATGTAGTTACTGATTAGTCCGCAGGACCAAGTTTGATATCTGAATATAAAAGTATGAAGCAAGTAGGCCTTTACATTTAAATAACAGATAAATATACTAACATATTGATTTTAAAATGTCTTCTTCCCTGATTAAAATAATATATCCCAATCTGAATGACAAGGATTTGCCAATAGACAAGAGGACACACTGGAAATGCCTCTTTTTATAATGGATGCTTCCGTTGTTTCTAATAAAATTTAGTAGCATCGTAAAATTTTCAGTTAAGAATTAATTTTAGCTAAAGTTTTTTGGATTTTGGTTTTTTTTTAAATATCCATTTTGGAGGTCTCCACCATGGCATCTTAATTCACCTTCTGGAGAACACTAGGAATATCATAGACCTTTCAAAAGCCACCATGCAGTTTTTTTGAAAGAAAAACTGATAATTATATCACAAGAGATCCATGTCAAAATGACTCATAAAACAGATACCTGCCTCCAAGTATCAAAAATAAGCCTTGAAGCCTCAAATTGTTTCTTGTTTCGGTATATCTGCTGATGTTCGTGATACATAATTTTCTTACTAATTTTATCATTGTTTTCCTTATTACCTTATTACTAATCCAAATGAAATTGCAAATTTATTTTTCTTTGTTTCTCTTAATTTTGTTAGTGAAACTGTATTTAGGGAAATAACTACCTTAAGAAAGCCATCTGTACAGCTTTTATCTTGAAAGGATTGCTGGTGAGAGAAATGCTTTCAGACCAAGCCCTTCTTGTTCTTTTAATGTTTTAATATGTGTAAAAATAAATTCAAGATAATTTAGAGCTATGAAAAGGCAGGCCCAAAGAGGAAAGAGAACAAGTAGTAGAAAATGTCCTTGTACCACACCACCAGTGAAGAGACAAGTCTGAGTCCGTATTCCATATACTCCTGCCTCATATCAAAAATCCTGTCCAAGACAACCCACAGACTTTCTCAGGAAACAGCCCCAATGCTGACCATGTCTAATGAGACCCTTTTTGGCAGAGTACACTTCAGAGTGGCAGAGCACCATGTCAAACAAGGCTAACAAATGCCCCATTACATCACTCTCCACACAGGCACACATCTCATCTTGCAACTGGGCCCCTCCACTGCATGAACTAGAAGACATGCTTCCATCAGGGACAACATCCTCTTCCCTGACAGTCATGTTCCCTTTATATGACCCAACGCAGGAGCCATTTCAGCGGACCAAGGACACATTCCTGCAGGCGTGCCTCGGCACTGTACCCTGGGTGCACCCATCTGCCACGTGACAGGGACAGAAGGAATGATGTTTACGTGGTGGCCACGTGGGGACTATCGAGGAAGAAGTGAGAGAGGTCTTGGGAAAGTGAGTTGCAGGTAACATGCTATCTAACATTTTAGCCAGTGGAGTCTTCTCGGAGTCTGAAAGACTCCTGAGAAAGCTCCAGATAAATGGTTCTCATTAAGACTGGAAGTAGTACCTGTGCAACAGGTTGGCTACTCCTTTCCTAAGCAAAGGGGTTTTTACACTGTTTCTGCGGTGTTGTTATTTTGTTCCATTTTTTTTATGGGAAAAGGTGCAGACTGGGTGATAATGTAAGGAAGCAATTGCCAGGAGCTCTCTTAAATTGTGGTTTCTGCTATCCAATAGACCTTTATCTGTATTAACCCACATGAAACCATCCACCTGCTTTTACTAGAACAGGCACGTGACATTATGTCATCAATAGCTATTTAGCATTTACAGAATGCATTGCTTTGACTGTGCCAGAACAGTTGTCCCACTTCAGTGACTACATCGTTGCTAATGTACTATAACATCATCATCAGTAAGTAAAACAAAACCAATATTTACCTAAAAGTAAAATGTCCTTATATGCCATGGACCGTTTTGCTGCTCCAAGCAACAGGTGCTCCCCAGCATGTGCTCTTAGCAGGGCAACCTCATGAAAAAAATAGCAGACTCATTAGATGATAAAGCAGTAAGTTTAAATAAGAGCAAAAGAAAAGAGGATACATATTACTGTGTGTTAGGTATCTGTTTAAGACTGTTGATTCCAATGTAAAATGTAAAATGAATGTAAAAACCTTAACACCATAAAAATAGCACTTTTTAATTAAACTGCCATCCTCTGTCTAGATTTTAAACATCAATATCTGCAAAATACTTCTCAATAAATATACTACCTGCATTTATTTCCTAGTGTGTATTCCCTTGACAAAGTTTTCTCTGGAATTTTAAGTCGACACTAAAGACTCCAGTGGGCTGGAATGAACTGTCACAGTAAATTTGGTTCTATCAGTGTTTCATTTTTCTCTTGAACCAAAAATCTATGTGGCACTTAAAAGAGCTTTTTCCCATATGCTAACAAAGCTACTATTGTACACAAAGAGGAATCCCAATTTGTACTAGGAAGGAACTTGTGTTTATTAGTTTACTCTTACTCACCTATTTACTTTCCTCTAGTTTTAATGTTTGTTTGAAATTTCAGCAATGGCCTTTATTTCCTCAAAGAACTCATCTCTTGACAAATAATTCTAATCCAAGACAATCATTTTAGGAGAGATATAAAGGTACACAGCACCTGGGTAACACTTATGTGTTAAGACTTTTCAGGTTCTCAGTAGAGTTACCTTAGCTGCTTTGGCCTCCTCTATGGTTTGTAAATCAGGCTGACACCCAGATCAGGAATAATTTTTTCAAAACCAGATGGCTTATTTCATAACTGAATGCACAATGCCCCTTAGAAACTGGCTATCACAAATGAAAAAGTGGCAGTTTTTTTATCTCTCAACATCTTTGTCCCTACTTTTCTAAGGTCCTTAAGGTTTCAGAGTATTTCCCAACATGTACTCTTCAAGCACAGCAGGGGTGTTTTCAGCCTATCATTCTAAGCTGATATTTTATTTTTTTAAATGTAGATAGGAACATTTTAAGGATATTTGATACCTTCTCTTTTCCTCCAAGCTATCTTAACAATAAAAGCAGCAATTTTTTTGCTTGCTTTTGTTGCCCTTGTGTTGTAACGACATTTGAAATTCTCTTTCACGTGAACAGTTATAACTTTTTCAAGTATGTTGAGCTTCTGCACATATGTGCTCTGTGAGTCTGCAACAACATTATTTAACTTCTTTTTTGGGGAGTCACCTGTGGCCTGAAACATATCCATATGCCTGAGGAATGATATAAGAGGGAATGATTCAGTTCAAAACCAAGGAGGACCAAACATTTGCAGGATTTCGTTTAAAAAACTGAGAGACTGAAAAAGCAAAAGAAGGATTTAGACAATTCCAGTTCACAGAGTGATTTTCAAGATTAATCAGATTTTGGTATGGAATCAAGAGATCCCAAGCAATGAATTAATCTTCTTCTGAGGCTGCTTGTCAGAGAACTGATCAGCACGATGTGGAGATACTGGTTCTGGGTTTGCCAGCACAACCTACTCAGAAAGCCAGTGATATATTAGGATATATTACAGACTAGACCCCTATCATAAAAACTCATAAATTTTCAAGATTTGGTGCTTTTTCCCCTTACATTTATTATATACAACATAATTTTAGTACATTGTATTGTACGAAAGTTTATTTGCTATGGATTGATATCAGTATGTTTGGAATTTGTTTGAGATTATAACCATTTTTGGTTTTTGCAAGTAGAGACGACTTGCTTCAAATTAAATAACATGCTGTCTTATACCATATTATAATGAAAGGTGAACATGAAAGAGATACTTTTTAAGGTCAGAAAAAGTTCTGCTTCCAAAACACTACAGAAAGAACAATACACTTAAAGTCATGCTGCTTTGCTGCTTCTTTTTGCTCATGTCTTTTCTGTTGTCGTGGTGTTATTTCAAAAATAATATAAATTAAGAGGGTGGGTCTAGTACTCAGCTCTATCTGTTCAGACAAAAAAGAATGAGTGCTTCATCCTGACATTTAAATATCACAGGAATGACAGAGCAGTAATTAGAGTTTTCTCTTTGGTGTCCTCTTATACCTGGTCATCGAGTGGTAGTTCACAGAAGCCTGGAATGTATTTAGCCCATTCCACCAGGACCAAAAGTTGTTGCTTCATAGATTCACAGACATCACTAACACCAGCAATTTTCTTAACATTTATATCAGTGCTAGCACCAGGACTGGAGATTGAGATCTGGCCAAAATGAAAGAAAAAATGAACAATGTTAAATTTCATACAATTTTATTTTCACTGGTTAATACCATGTTTAAGAAAAAAATCACAGCAGTAATCACAGATAATCTTGAGAAATTCCTTGACCGTATGGACCATTACCCTGCATGTAAATTATAAATTTTTCTTTCTCATTATTGCCAGTATGCACTGCAATATGATAAAACTTTAATTTAATCATATCATGATGCAATATCTTCTCATTCCAAAATACTATTTTTAAACATACTAGAGCTCTTTTCATTTGTAGAAGGGAGGTGTTTTAGGTTTTTTTTCTTTAAAATGGTTGACATTTACTCCATTTCAGAAAAAAAGAAGAGCTCATAGTGGCATGCAGTATTATTAAGGGACAGAGATAATAAGAGAAAGAGAATGATAAAGGAGTAGCATGTCCTTCTAGTGTAAAGAAAAGTATCATTAACTTTAGAAGGTAAAACAGGGGGGGTTTTAGCGCCTGGAGGAGAATGGTTTGTGATGATGAAGCAGCGGTACAGGCAGAGGCCTGAGACGTTTCAGATGAAATGTAAAGGATATGAGTGTGCATTAGACCACCTGCAGGGAACAGTGTTCTGTGAAATGGCAAGGGAGCAATATCTTTCTGGGCCTGGAGCTGGGGCACTTCTACTGAGCCAAATCCTGAAATTCTTAATGACTTTTCAAGGAAAGTAAAAGAACCAGACTTTCTCTGGAGCCAGCCAGGAAAGCCAGCTTAAGATAAAGCCAAACCTGAGAAGGTAAGGCCAGTTTATAGTTGCTGTCATACTAGGAAAGCAAAAAGAAAAAGGAAGCAGAAAAGGGGAAAAAAAAAAAAGGGAAAAAGAGAGAAGAATAAGAGAAAAAGAAGAAAAAGAGAAAAAGAAAAAGAAAAAGAAAAAGAAAAAGAAAAAGAAAAAGAAAAAGAAAAAGAAAAAGAAAAAGAAAAAGAAAAAGAAAAAGAAAAAAGAAAAAAAAGATCACTGTACAAGGCCTATAAAAATATATAAAATATATAAATATATAAAAATATATAAAATATATAAAGGACTTTCCTTTATGTTTTATTACCAAAATCATACTTGTGAAATTATGTAGCTTGATTATCTTCCTCAGGAAAATAAATTAACTGTTTGGTCTTCCCATATCACATTCCTACACTTTTCAGGATGGTGGAATGTATTTAGTTTGACTCCTACCAGTTCCCCTCTATTCTTATACCCATGTTAAACCCCACAGTGGGATCTGTGGTGAAATGCCTTATCCTTGGGTAGTCAAAAGGAGTTGTACTTCTGAACTAAAGCTCAGTGTTTCCTACATAATTCAGTAGTGTAGAACAGTGAAAACAGCTTAGATATTTATGTCAGTTAACCAGCTGAACATTAGCTCTCAGGGAAATACAGCAGCTAGGCAGGTGAAAAATTCCTCAGACACATAATTCAAAGACTATCATGTAGGAAAAAGGTTAGAGGTATTGCCTCTTTGTAGACAGAGAATGTGTGAAATCCATGCTATAATCATGAATCCATTTCTGGCATCTCCTCTACAAAAAGGAGGTTGAAAATACTGATATTCATTCAGGTGAGAGCTACCAGAGTGATTCAGTCTAGAAAACCTTCAATACAGAAAGACAGTAAAGAAATTCAATACATTTCATTTTTTTTCAGAAGCATAAAAGGGGTCTTGATCATGATTCAAAGGTACAAGGAAGAGATTTCTGATAGTAGGTCACACTCTGATCTACCTGAAAATGACACTAACCATGCACCAACTAGAAGATAATACAAGAAGGTAAAGAAGAGGGCGGGTAGATTGTTTAACTCTTAGACATGAACTCATGAAGTTAATACATTGTCCTTCCCTTAATATATTTAATCAAAGCTGTGTATTTTTATAATTTACATCTTACATTACAAACTACAGACTCCATGCTGAAATTACTTAGTGAACTGGGGATTTGTGGGAAGACTCCCATGGAGTTCATTATGAACATCTAGGATTGCATCTCTTGACAAGGATATGAAACTATGCACTTTTCAATTTCTATTTCTCTATTGCTTTAACCTGCCTCTCATTTATGGGATGCAATACAGGACTCACTGACTTGACAGAATCATAGACTAGCACAAGTTAGGAGGGAACTTGAAAGATCATCTAATCCAACCTTCTACGGGAAAAGAATCCTAGAGATTATCTAACACCCTGTCCAATTGCATCTTGAAAATCTTCAGTGATGAGGACTCCACCACATCCCTGGAAAGGTTGCTCCAGTAATTGCTTGTTCTCACTCTAAAAAATTTCTTTCTTATATTGAGGTGAAATCTTTCCCAGTGTAACTTGCATCCATTAATGAGTTGATGAACATGAAAATATAACACTGTATCTCAGTTGTTCTGAAAACCTTCAGGGACAGATGCCTTTATTCATATGAGAGTCTAACATGTCCTTTTCATATTTACATAATCCTGGAAGCCTCTCCCAGGTCAGTACGAGAAAAATTGTATTTAGACAATTCCCCCTGTAAGGGATCTTAAGGAACAAAACAACTAATTTTCCCTATTTAATATGAACACTTCAAAAGGGATGAAAATGTCTATTTTTCCTTATTTAATAAGAACATTTAAGAAGAGATGAATGCCACCCTCTTCCTCATTTCATAGAAGTACTTGGATAATGATTTGGGACACCACCACCTTCTCTAAGTCTCTTCTCAGGACTGAACCCATCTTACAGACCTATCCAACTGAGGGAAAAGGAAGTACTTTTAAGACTTCTTTGCTTTTCTATCATGCTAATATAATTTCTTGGACTTTGAGGCCAAGATTGTATCTCCATATATGCTTGACATAGTGGGAGCAATTCTGTTCTACTAAAACACACCAAATAGTAAGTACAATAAATTTCTGTATACACAAGGAAATGTTTTAGGCCAAGAACTTGTTGTTTGAAAAGAACTTTGTGCTATAAACAGCTGAGGATGTGATTCTGTTCAAGACAGTTCTTATTCCTGAATTGCATACACCAGTTGGAAATGATTAAGGAGTATTATAAAAAAGCACAATAAGCAAGTTCAAAAAATTACAAAGGAGATAAATATAGCTGTATTTTTCATACTGTATAGGTAGGAAAGGTAGGAAGGTACATTATGTTCATTTAGTCTGCCCGGACATGCAATATGTGCCAAAGACTATAACCCAGTAATTCCTGCATCAATTCTTTACAGACAGTTCCAGCCTAAGAGAGATGCTGACAAAGGGCGAGATTACAAAAGATTTGGGGATGTATAAATCAGTCAGCATGAAATCATAAAGGTGGCAGTTAAATTCTAAGCAAGTTAGTAAGAGGTGCAAGAATGCAGAATCGATGACCATGATTTATCTGAGGTGCAGAAAAGGACTGGAGACTGTTCCATTCAGCAATTGATTTGATAGGGGAAAAAAAAGAAAAAGAGAAAATGAAGTTCAGATGAGACAAAGAAAATTTAAAAGCAAGATGTGAATAGACTCTGTAGTTGGAACACTTCTGTTTGCTTTACTTATGCCTTTGCCTTATGTCTAAGGATATTAAAAACGAGATTTTCAAAAGAATGTAAGGAAATGAGTGTCCGCACCCCTTTGAATGTAATGGCTTTGGACAAACTTTTCCCTGTGTTTCATGGGAAAGCCTGCTTCAAGGATAGATAGATGCCACCAGCTGCCTAAGACAGCAACTGATTTAAAAGCATTATGAACCATAAACCTTTATTAAGAATGGTGCCTAAGACATATTGTCCTGAACAAAGTAGAATTTTTTTACTGACTATGCTTCAAGAATGTATTCTATTACTGCTTCTTCCATTGAGAAAAGGAAGCTGTGTGCATTTTGGAAGTAGGAAAAAAGCAATCTCAATAATTATTTTTGATACAATAAGAAATTGAGAAGTATTTAACTTTAGTAAAAGTGGTCTTAATGTCACTAAATAATTTTGTGATAGATCTCAGTACCTGGCGGGAGAGTGTCTCAGCTTGTGACAATGTGCTAATAGAGGGACTGTTGCAGCCATCAAAAGTGTTTCTTCTTGTACTTATTCTGTCCCGTTCATTTTGTACAGCTGGAAAAGAATAATCATCTCATTTATTGACTTGTAAACACTGGCACAAAGAATAATTTCAGAACTTTACTAGATTTCAGAAGATAACTCCAAGAACTGAAAGGTATGACATTGAAAGAAGATAATCTGCTTTTAGCTTTGAGTGATGAGGAAGGATGATAATACATGTTTATAGTCTCTACTGGAACACTACTTGCCTGTAAAAAGCATGTATAACTAATTGCAGATAGACACTGAATCACCTGCACTTCTGTCATTAGCTTAATTACAGTCAAAACTCTTTCTTCCTTTGAACTTGAACACACGGTCTCAATTTCAAGCAATTTAATAAGTCAGGCTTTATGATAACAGCAGAAATGGACATTTCCAGACTGCCAAACAGGTCAAGTGGTGCAGCATCAGCACTGAAAAAATATCTCTCAGAGGAAGTATGAAAGCTCTACTCATGCTTTGCTGTGGGAAACAATGAAACTGGAATGAATCTTTAATTTAATCCACTAGTAAGATAATTTTGAAACTTAAATTTCATGTTCCTCCTCAGTGACATTGCATTCCTAGCCAGTTTATGGAACATTAACTAAGTTAAAGGGGAAAAAAAACCCAACTCAAAAAACAGTGCACCAAAAAAGTTTTAGGACAGTAAATTCAATAAGTTTTGTCTCATGGGGTCCAAAACCAGGCATTTGAAATAGCTTTGGATAAGGAGTCTGTAATCAGCACATGCAAGGCTTATGAAGCAAGAAAGTATACTTTTAAACTAAAGGAAGAAGAAAAAAAAAAAAACTAAGTCAGATCCTTCTAAAACCTAGATCATGTCCAAGATTAGGCCAAAGAAAATAAAAAAGGGGGAAAAAATAATTGTGATAATGGAAATCTTTCTATTGCATGAAGAACTTCATTGTCTTTTAAGAGCAGCAGCATTATTCCTGAAGACACATTTGCTATATTGTAGGAAACAATCTGCATTACAGAATGTAGAAGTAGTACAAGAGGTTTCAATCAGAAAAAAAAAAAACAAAAAAACAAAAAAACAAAAAAACCTCTGTGTACTGAGAAGGTTCAGGGTTTATCTGAACAATGCACATAGTTTATTTCAGAGGTGTACTAATTTTTTTGCAGGGACATTCACTGATGGGCCTTTTATCAAGGTCACAGGAAGAAATCTTGTGTGGTGATAAACACACAGTATGTTGTAGACAGGAAAGAGAAAACATAATCTTTTGTAAAAGAATGCTGAAACAAACATCCAATGCTGAAACATACATAGATAATTTAAAAAAGTTCAGCACTGATTAGTTTTGCAAAAATAGCAAGGTATTCTGATGATACACTACTAGTGAAAATCACTGGTGAAGCACACATAAAACCATAGCTGGATGCTTTAATTTTCTTCTACATACACATAATTTTGGATTATTAGACTAGACAATGTGGCTAAAGCTTCATTGCCAATTCAGGCTAAAATTGCCTTAAACAGAGACTCCATGAGGAGGGTGGTACATTTGCTCAAAGAGGACTTATAAAGCTTTTAATAACTGAAGACTTTGTCATCTTTGTCCTGAAGGAAAGGAGATTTGCTAAAAGCGTGAGAAATTGTCATAGACTCTATGCTATACTTACTTATACTATGAGACATGCCCTGATCATGTAGAGAGGTTACAACAAAACAAAAGCAGTGTTGAAAGCTCTAGATGCAGTCAGATCAGAGTAGGGCAGAGTAGCATTAAGTGGGTTAAAAATGTTGTGTCGCCAACAATGCACAAGGCTGGATTAGTATCTTGAGGGAAATGAGAATTTCTCTGCTTTGGGCTCCCCAGCACATGAAAGATGCTGGAAAACTAGGTAGTGTCCAGCAGAGGGCTATGGAGAGGTAATCCACAAGATGCACAAGGTGAAGTAGAGACAGGCATCTTTGCTTATGTGGAAAAAAGAGGAGCAACATGGATATGAGGGTCTTCATTTCTGTAGCACACAGAAGATGGAGCCAGATTCTTCTCAGATGCATAATGAAAAGACAAGACCGAATGGACACTACCTTAACTGCAGTAAGCCCTTCCTAATGGTGGGGTGGAGGAGGGGTCAAGTACTGGAAGAGCTTGCAGGGCAAGAAGTTGTTCAATCTCCCCTCTCAGGGACTAGGTAAATCTGTCTGGACAGGGTCCTAAGCAACCTGACTGAATCTAGATGTCAGCCTTGGTTTAAGTGGGAGCTGAACTAGATGAACTCCAGATGTCCCTTCTGAGATAAACTATTCTTTAATTCTAAGTTTTGAAAGTCTGTAAAGTTCTACTATTTGCAAAACTTCTAGGGCTGCTGTGTACACACAGATCTTTCCCTTTCTTCACATCAGATTCATATATTACTGACTTAATGGCTCAAATTCCAAAAAGCCAAAGTGTCTTAAAGGAGATCCACAATAGTAGGCAAATCTATTTCATACTCTGTGTAATGCTGTTTATAATAACTCCATCCAGCTTCAAAGAGAAAAATCTATTTTATCTCATACCAAAAACTTGATCACTAGCAAAGTACTGCTACAGGGCAGGTAGTTAAGAGCATAAAGAAAAAGCTTCCTTTGTACAGATAAAAAGTATGATAGCCACATCACAAGAGAACTAAGCATTCACATCTCAGACTGGCCTGCAAACAGATGCACCATGCTCCAAACATAAAAGGTAGCAAAGTTTGTGACAAACCACTTTTGAGAGTGTATTTGAAACAGATAAGGACATCTTTTGCCTCTACATCATTATTGTCTTTGAAACAACAGCCCAAACAACAACAACAACAACAAAA
>VWZV01017420.1:82024-151733 GCA_013397155.1 Irena cyanogastra | reverse complement strand
AAAAAAAAAACCTCTAATATTTGCACTGCCCTTCTTTTCCTGTTGCTCTGCTCCTGTAGTGATCTGGTCCTTCCACTTTGATAGAAGAGTCACTGTGACACAGGCTTCTCACATGTGTCAGTGAGATGCTAAGTAACAATTTTCTTATATTAAGCCCTAGGGTAATTAGATTTTTTGTTAATTAATGAGGACACTCCACTGACAGCTACCACTATTCTTCTCACTACTTTTTCACTCAACTTCACAGTCCTTTGTCTGGCTTAAATGTTTCATAGGTTTAAATTTAAGGGAAGAACCAGGAAATTGCCATTACTTAGGGCAGGGGAAAAAAAGCCAGAGAGAGATTTTACTACCCAGATTTGGCAAACATTTTAAGTAAAATCTCATGGTTTGAAATATTCCAGCATACAGCTCAACATGAAAAAATCAATGAATTTTGGTGACAGAATTCACGAATTAAACAGTTTCAATTTCACTTTAAATCCATGGACATGTTAATGTTCCAAGTGCTAGAACTGCTTACCCACTTGAAAGTTAGAAGACATATATTTCATCTCAATATAACAGCACTTTCTCATTATGAAGGTATTGTAGCAGACTTTCCATTGGTTTATTCTGCTGGAGTTTTTTAGAATTTTCATTATATTTCAAAGCTAATTCAGATTTTTTTCTCTTTGTATACCAAATAATAAATGACTCCATTACCTTCTTTTTTCATTCCTGCTCGAAAACACTTTTTTAAACGACAATATCTGCATTGATTCCTTTTGTCCTTGTCAACAATACACTGTCGGTTGAATCTATCAGAGACAAGAAAAGGTAAATGTATAAAGCATAAATAAAGTAGCACCCTGATCACAAAGAAGAAAACCAACTGATCTGTCCTGTCAGAATAATGTCTATATCCACAGACTCTCTTCTTCAGGTGTATTAATTACTCTTCTTTACTAATCAGTTTTGAGAGGTGTTTCATACCTGCTAATTTTCCAGGAATATATGTGTGTATATAAAGACATGTATGCATTGGAATAGGCAAGTGTGGAAAATTTTGTAGGTATGTACAAATTGATTTTGTGAGGTATGTCAGTAACCGTCTGCATCAAACAGCAGTGGGGAAAAAAAAAAACTAAGAAAAGCTGCAAATAGCAAAAGGAAAGGACAACCAAAGAAAAAGCCAAATGTTGCTGGCATGGAGGAGCCCCTTAGCTGCATTACCCTTGTCTGGCAGTGTTTACTCCTTCTGTGAGATAACAATGAACAAGTTGCATGTTTTATCACTACAGGTGGCAACCTAAACAGGAAATGAGAGGAACCAACACAATGAAATAAAGACTTGAGGAAATACATGGAGCATTACACTGCAAGGCAGCTTACCCTTGGCTATTATGCACACCTACAGGTGTGCCTAAGGGAAAGCATATGCCTCTCTCTTTGTCTAGGTCTGCCTTTTTTTTCTTTGCATGTGTTTGTTAGATAAACAGACTCTGTAAAAGCAGAGCTCTTCCTGAAATCACTTATGTCAGCCCTTAACATATCTCTTTAGGGGTATGTCTATGCTATATCACTATATGATGTCTATAAGGGAGAGGTTTCCTTATAAGAATATTGTGCAAACAAAGATTGAAACAACATTTTCAGTAACCATTCTTATAAAAGTTCTATCATCACCCCATGCAATGGCACAGGAGGACAGAGAATGGGGGCTGAAGTCAGTTCACCACACGTTGTCTCTGCTGCTGGTTCCTGCCCAAGGGAGGACTCCTCTTAGTCTTCACCTGCTCCATTGTCAGGTCCCTCCAACAGAGACAGCTCTCCACAAACTTCGCCAATGTTAGTCTTTCCCATGGGCTTAGTTCTTCATGAACTGCTCCAGCATGGATGCTTTCCATAGCATGCAGTCCTTTAGAACTGGGCTGCTCCAGCAATGGGTCCCCTGCAGACTCAGCAGAAAACCTTCTCTAGTGTGGGCTCCTCCTTCCATAGGGACACGGGTCCGGCCAGGAGCCTGCTGCTGGACAGTCTTCCCATGGAGTCACATCCTTCTTTCAGGCATTCACCTTCTCCAGTAGGGGGTCCTCCATGGGCTGCAGGTGGATATCTGCTCTCCTGTGGATTTCCATGGGTGTCACAGGGACACGGCCTGATCATGGTCTGTACCATGGCTGCAGGAGAATCTTTTCTCCAGCACTTAGAGCACCTCCACCCCCTCCTTCTCCAGTGACCTTGGTGTCTGCAGAGCTGTTCCCCTCTCATGTTCTCACTCCTCTCTTCTCTGGCTACAATGTTTTTCTGCACAATAATTATTTTTTCTTCTTGAATACTTTATCCTCAGAGGCACTACCACCATTGCTAATAGGCTCAGCTTTGGCCATCTTGGAGCTGGCGGGCATTGGCTTCACCAGACTTCTGACAGCTTCTCACAAGAATCCACTTTTGTAGCCCCATTGCTACCAAAATCTTGGCATGAATACCCAATATACCCCTTCAGTGATTTGTTCAAACTCATTGAGTTTTCCATATATTCTGCTCATGACTCAAAATGGACATTTTATAGACCTGAGCCTACACAGATAATTTCATCAAACATGGTGCAGTGTGATATTTTGGGCACCATTCAGAAATTAACAGATTGCCATTCAGACAGACAGGGGGAAATGGCTGCTCAAAAGACCTGTGTGTCACACTAAGTGGGAATATGTGCAGATGTGTTTGTACAGTCCTTAAAACAAGACTCATAAATCTTACACTTTCTATTCAGAAACTACCTTCATAAGGAAAGAATTTTAGAAAACAGTTAAGTTTTCACATTGAAGTGAAAATATGAGCATTTTTCCTTTTTTTTCAGGAGATAGCCTTAGTAATCATAAATAAAAGAGTGAAAAAGCTTCCCAGTGATGTAATGATATCAACAATACCATCAAGCATCTGGAACATAGTTTCTGGAATGTGTAATATCAAGTAGCATCCCTTAGGAAAAAACTGAAAATGCCCTGATATAGTTGAAAAATTCTGATAAGGTCTGAATATAATTTTTGCTTAAATTCATTAATTTAGTGTCTTTAGATGAACTTTTGAAATACCTGCATGAATAGACGTGGTTTTTCCTTATGCTACGTCTAAAAAATCCCTTGCATCCATCACAGCTGGAAGCACCATAATGTTTTCCGGTCGCTCGGTCTCCACATATTGCACAGAGACTACTGACCCCGTTGTCAGCAGTATTCATGTTGACTGCTTCTCCTGAACTGTCTGAAAAGAGACAAGAACATACATAGTTATGGATAAGACTTCCAAAAACCACCCCATGAGCCAGTTGTACCTAAACAGAGGCTTTTTCTGGCCTTTTCTCTTTTAATTGCCACTTAGGATTTATATAGCACGACCCATCTGATTACATCAGGTTCTTGCTGACATGAACACTTTCAAAGGGATAGAGACATTAAAAGAATTTATGAAGTTCCTAACAACAAATAATCATGTTCTAAACACTTTTCAGCTGAAGGGTTAAAAAAGTTAAAGTGCACTTCTGCATTTATAATTAGACATATGTTCCCACTAACATGAAGAGGAACTTTGGGACGAAGTGGTCTTAATTGGTAAAGATCTCATGTATCAGTTCTCACACAAGCTGGCAATAGCTGGCAACTCTCTTACAAAGATTTGTGACATTAAAAAATAAACAAAAAAAGAAGGGTTTTGGACAACTTAATTTAAAAAAAAGAAAAACAACAAAAATACATGCTAAGAGCACTGTCTGTTATTTCCTTGAAGATAGTTTTGACAGGAGCACTGGTGCTTTCCTTCCTTGCACGGAATATTAGCTACGTGATTAACAATTAGTCACTGAATATGGTAAACACTACTGAATAAATTCGCCTGAAATATCAAACCAGATATATTTATTCTTTGAGTCACCATGTTAATAGACACGTTCAAAGAAACAACTGCAAAATAGCTTTTTCTGTTTTTCTTCTGGTTTAAATGGAAGGAAACCATACCCCAAGCATTTTAAGCTGTTTTGTCCAGGAGAGGAAAGAGTGACACATTAATCAGATATGCAAAAATTAATTCAAAAGTCAAGTACATGAGTTCATGAACAGTATACAGGATGAACAGTAAAACTGTTAATATCAATACATAATATTACTCATATTGGATAGATCCAACCAAAATGTATGACACAAATACATTATAAAATTTTCATTGTGTCCCACAGAGTTTAAAAGTTAAAGAGTTCTTTAGATACAGAGAGAAGCAACCTTTCTGCTCTGTTTTTTTTTTCTTTGTTTTACACAGCTGTAATTGATAGGAATTACACTAAAAATTATTAAACAATGAAATCTCAGCGGTAAGAATTTTGTTCTGTAAAGAATTTATTTTAAAATTAGAATTGCCATGACCGGAAAATTTTTGAAAAATTCTTTGATTTCAACAGAACTGTGTAATCTGCCTGAATGTGGTTTGTTAAACTTCTCTAAATGTTCCTGATTAATTTAAACAGCTAGAAAAGATACACAGGAAGGTTCATAAGGGGCACTTTTCAGTTACAAACTAGCACTGTAACAATACAATATTTTTATATATGCTGTAAGAAAATACTTGGGCTAAACTCAAAACAAACTCTAAACATAAAAAGGCTACACCTGATAACTAACAATTATCAAGCTAATCACTTACAGTGATAATTTAACCAGCTCTATCGCCAACATATAATGCAACCAAGCACAACCTCCTTCATCTGCCTTCCCATTTTATTTATCATTAACAGATCCAAAAGCGTGTTATTCAGCAAAAAAGAAATGACCAATGAAATATCCATATTAAAACAAAAAGCAGAGAAATCATGTAAAGTTATATAACCATTTTTGACAGCTACAAATTTAGTTAGCGCATAAAGTTCTGTTTTTCTTCCTAAATCGATAACCAAATCTACCCTTCTGTTTAATAAGCTTGCTGTAATTTAACATCAGAAATTCAGATGAAACTTAAAGCCCAAAAAAAAAAAGTTAATTAGGTTCTATATGGCAGGTGCTAACAATTTTTCCTGCAAATCACTACATATTGGTTCTGCTTTTAAAAATATGTACTACTATAGATCTATGAATTATACTTTAAGACACAATAAACCAACATTTTTAGTGTTTTAAAAGATTTGAAAGGCCATTTTTGAGTAGTTTAACTTGCTTGATAGTTTTATTCACAATTTTTTTTCAGTATTCAATGGCAGAATTAAATGGTATACTTTCTATTTCAAGCATAAATTATTGAGAAAACTTCTCAAAAATTGCATATAAAAAATCTGCCTAAAGTGTTACATTAGCCAAACACAAATACTTTTTCTCAACTAAACATTATTCTCTAGAAAGCTGATGTGGTTCTTTTTAAATCACCCTTCTGCATATATACACTTAGCTAGAAAGGCTAGATTAACACTTCAATAAAAAAAATATTAGCCCAACAATCAGAAACTTGGCGTCAAGAAACAGTAGCTAATTTTTTTTACAAACCTCTAGATAATTTTGTCCTTTCCTTCTGAAAGTTATATATGAAACATACTTCCATGTCCAAGCTGTCAATACTAGTTATTCATTTGTCTTACAGTAAATAAAACAACTGCTGAATAGACCATTTTTTTTTCCGTTGATTAACTGACTGGTGACAGTACAGCTACTTTATTATATATAACCTTTCTTTTATTTTCCTTAAAGACTTATAATGTTACTAACTCAAGAGTCAGCGATGAAGTATAAGAGAGCAGATTTGTAGTTTGACAACAACCCCCAAATGCTCCATTAATAAAACATTTAACTAACATTTATAGCATTATTACACTTCACTTTTTCTGTTAACTGGCTTGAATTTGCCTGAAAGGGTAGAACTCACCATTGCCATTATACAGAATCTGCATACTTTCGAACTCCAGTGCTGTATATGTTGGATCTAAAACTTCACTGTAGTTTGCCATTTCCATGTCCAGTATTGGTTCTGAGAGCCGCATCATTGAATGCAAAAGCAGTGAAAAAGCTGTTCAAATGTACAACCTTCCCATTCTGTTTCACAGTGATTGATAATCCAAAGTTAACTATAACTGTGTCACTTGCGTGCAGTAATGGGAGGAGCTGGAAAACTGCTTCTGCATGCTGTATTTTACCTGGGTATTTTTTTTCTTTTATGATACAGTGCAACCCTTCTGATAATCTTGGAATGCTTTTTGAAATAATCTTATCAGGAGTTGTGTTGGTTCCAGTTCTTGCACGAACCCAAGGACGTGAGGGAAGCTTCCTATCCCTCATGCTTTGCTGCACATTTTGCTGTCAATGTGTGGTACAAACAGTTCTAAACAAACTACTCTGGTTGTTCTATGTAGAAACTAAATTCATGTGTCATTTTGCTCTCTCACTTCAGAACAATAAGGAACTGTGATATAATTATGGACTATCTCAAACTATACCCAAATCATCCACCTACATATTTTAAGAGACAGCTGTAAAATCTCCCATTTTACAGCTGGTAATGTTCTTTCCCACTGGCAGTGACCTCGCTCTCTAGGCATCCTTAAGCAAGGCTTCAAGTCACACAAGTCTGCAGCAAGGCCAGCTCATAAATCCCCTCCATCACACCCTGTGCTGCTGCAATGGCTCCAGGCACAGTACCCTGTAGCCTCTCAGACAGTGGCTTCCTGCTGTGACCCTTCCTCATACAAGATGTGATGGCTGCATGGCATTTCCAAGCACCATTCAGATGTACAGGGGGAAAAGATATATTAATCACCTTCTTTGTAATGAAGAATCTCTGAGTAGGTCTACAGCTCATCAGTTGGTAGACATGGTGTATACAAACCCAGTTAAAAACCCTCCTGTAAAGCTGCTTGAATCTGTGCCAAATATATAGCTGAACAGCAGAATTTCACTTGTTAATCTGGTGCTTTCAAATGTTGGATAGCAGAATCTCAAATGTTATCATTCTCAATACATTCTTTACAGAAAACTACCCATTGCACTGCTGAAAAATAGTTACATAAAGATTACATATATAGGAAAACTACCCAGTTGATGCCTAATTAACAAGAGCTAGTAACTGTATATACAGCATTGAAATGCATATTTGAATGGAAAAGTGTCTGTAGTTCCTACTCAGTAAAAGTAGCTGTAGAAGGGCATCATAAATGGACTCCTTGATTAAATAAATAAATAACTAAATATTTTAAAAAGCAATTTATGACAGACAAGCTACCAATGAAGGAGGAAAATGTACACTAAAAGACATAGAAAAAGCCTTTCAGAATTCATCCTTCTAATATCCATGTCCCCAGGGTTACCTGGGAGTCACATATCATCCTGTCTCCTTTTGGACATGTAGATGTAGTCTCAGGCCAGTTCTCCTCCTGACTCCAGCAGAGCCCAGTAACATAATTATGACGAAAGGATTCTTGTATAATTCACAGACCTATCCCTAAACCAAAGAATATTTACAGTTGTGTTACTGCTCGCACAAATTCTCCTCAGATTTTGGCGGGTATCCACAGGGGCTGTCCTTTTCAACATACTGCTATTCATTTTCCTTTAAACCATTCATCCATAATTGTATCTAATGAGATAGCAAAAAACCTGCAAAAGTCACTTCTTAAAAACAGCAACTGATGACCACAGATACTTCCTATACATGACAGAAGACAAATAATACAAAAAAGAGACAATTTTTAAAGATATTTAAGAAGATGACTGAAGTTTTAGAATATTTACTGCCTACAGTCATGGAAAAAATTACTCGAAAAGTGTAATTTCACAGTACTGGAAATGTACAAGGTTTCACAGTTTTTAAACACAGCTAATATTTCTTTCTTTTACTTAGAGAAGTATATTAAATTAAGGTTGGTGAAAAGCTATTTGTTGACAGCCAATATTGTTTAGGAAATCACTGTAATTTCATCATGAGATGGAATGATTTTGTATTACCTGATGGCTCAGTTTGGAAAGTTTCTTCTGTAGCAGAATTTTTTTTTGTATTTGCTACAATCATTTGTTGTATTTGTATTGTATTTGCTATAAAACTAATTACTAGTTACATAACAAATGATTCATTGCCTTAATATGCTACTTAGCGTAATATAAAAAGGCTTACATGTTAACTAGAATTATCTATTGTTCTTCAGTGTACACTTTTTGATAATATGGTCTATAAATATTATCTGGCTTTTTAATACCAAAATCACATGCCTACAAACATATCCATTGCATATTTTTTAATTCAAAATGCCAGTCCTGACAACATTCTGGCATATAAGTAAATTTAAAATAAAGGAATAAATGGAAGATGGAAGATATCATGTATGACATGATCAAATCCTGCTATTCCCTCTGCTATTAGCAGAACTTCTTCAATGCTGCCAAAACAGGTCCCACAGTGACTGCTAAAGAGAGGGAATGAATTGACCCTTCATACTTCTGTCATATAAAAACTAATTTCAATTGATTTTTAATGTGGAAAAATGTATGCTATAAGAAAGACATTCTTTATACTATTTTTTCATGTTTTGCTAAGGAAACTTCTTACAGTCAAATCTTGCACTCATAAAAATGTGCTTTCTGGGGGATTTTTGGCATCATGAAGTACATCATGAACAATTAATGTATACTAAATCACTATGGTAAAATATTAATATGTTTTCTTTCAGCCTTAGGTGGGTTAGAATGCAGTCCTGGAATTAGAGCAGTTGATGGAAGATGCTAATGATGAACTGCTTTTGGTCTTATGTCAGTTCAAGCTTTATACTGTTCACTAGTATTCAGGCTCCCACACAGCAGATTTCTTTTCATATTGGACACCTGCACTGCTTTTCAAATTCTGAATGACACTGCACCTTGTAGTATAAAATAGTCTAAATCAAGTCATCATTTACTGACAGACAAGAAATATCAGCCTAAGGTAAGCAGAAGTTTTAAAACTGTGTAATTAGTAAAACTGCTAAGCACTTCTTTGAGATGTGATAATGTAAATTTGAGTAAGAAATAATTTCTCAAAGTACATTTTGCAGTAATTGTGAAGAGAAAGCTACACAATAATGGTTTTGTTCTTGTGGTTTTCTTGCTTTCTTTTTTTAAATCTGATGACCTCAGGATCACATACAGAAAGCATTCCTATCTTATCTTTAAGACTATTAACTCTGTTAATTGTTCAGCTCTCCATATTAAATGTAATCATTCTTTCTGTGGTATAAAATACAGCACAACCTAATAAAATCAAGGTTATTTCCATAAAAGTCTTCCTGAAAATAAAAAAAAAAAAAAAAAATCTTGAACTACTATCAACACTAAAAGGGTTTTGGTTTTCTCTTTAAATAAGTAGCAATATGTTCTTTTACCTTTCCAGCTGAGTAAGAAATGTAGGTTGCCAGAAAAACGTGTTAATTCAAAGGTATTTTTTTCTTGTTTCCCATGTATTCTGGATAAGAACACACCTTCACTCTATTTCCTGCTTTGCAAGTATAGTGAGTTGTGGTGGACATACTCGGAAGGCATCCTGGTTTTGTCAATAACCATTCATATTTATCAAAAATGCTGGCAGAACACACATTTTGATCTAATTCCCCTCTTGATGGCTGGCACACGTAGGACAGGGGAGGCCATACTAAAAAACCCTAAAGAAACCATATGAGCTGAGCCAGAATGCCTCCTTACTACAGTAAACTCAAAGACCTCCAAGCCAGAGAGTTTATTTGCCAGAAGCTTGCTACCCAGGAAGCAGTGTGAAATTTTCCACGCACTCATCTTTGCCTTACAGAGATACACGCCCATGTAATACCACGGGCTTCCCTCTCCTGGAACACACCCTCAGTGCCAGGGAGAACACTGCCAGTCACCATCACATCAGCTCTGCTGACATCCACCCCCAAGTGCTTCATAAATGGTCCATGAGTAATGACTGGGAAATGTTTGCTTGTATTTTAAAACATAAAAATATGACATGTTTGACATGGAAAGCTTTGTAACACTGTGGCATTACTTTATTTGATAGAGATTGCTGGCTTTTTATTTTTTAAATAAATAAAAATGTTAGAGTTGGATCAGATCTAAAAATCAGTGTTAAAGTATAAATGTGTATTACCCAGCTTCTTCAAAAAGAAATAGCCTTTTTGCTTAACACCTAGGTAAGATGATGGAAATATGGCTACAGTCCTCTACAACTCCAAGATATTGCATCAAGGCTTGTAATGCTGTCATGTCCTCCTCTCCCTCCCCTGCCTCCCAAAAATTTCAGACCCAAACAAGGACAAAGTTGCTTTTGAGCTGGTTAATATGAAAGGATTTTTCAGAAGAATTTATGAATCATGAGAATAAATATATAGCACAAAAGCGTCCACTAAGGTGACCAAAGGCATTGTCTCATACTGCTCAAACCCAGCACCAACTATCACTTTCAACAAGTAAATTTATGGCACTTAGACTTTTCACTTTGTCCTTAAAAAAATGGTTGAAAAAAACACTAGAAAAGCACAGTCAGTACCAAAACTGAATAACAGGTTTTCACAGCACACTTATTAGGCAAGGTGGTAAGATTTGCTGCAACAACTCATGCCAGGTGAAACTTAAGTACAGATCTTTGTGGGAAATCCAGGCTAAGCCTGCTTTCATTGCTCACATTTTTAGACACTTAGACCACCCCAGGCATTCTATAGAAAGGAGACTCTCGCAAATATTGAATTTGCCTCTTTTTTTTCAGTTAAATTGGTCGTTCATTATGTTGAGCTCCACTCTAACATATAGCACATATAGCTTTCTTTTATAAGTTATTTTGAGGGTTGTGTTTATTTTTTTTTCTTTTTTTTCATTTTGGCATAAGAGGGAACAGACAATTATTGTGAAGTCTGATTGTCGTCATATTTTTGGCTTAAAATATTATTCGTCTTTCAGAACAACCAGCTACAACTTCAATGGTCATGAACGTAAATAAATATAAAAAGCAAAGAACATGCCTGGTGTCTGACTTGTCAAATAGTATGGACTCACTCTACAGAACTCTTTAGAGCTTGAAATAATCCAAAAATAGTTATTAAGATGTCAATGAGTAATCTACATCAGAGTTTCAAAGCTGAGTAAGAGATCTAGTACTACAAAATATTTGATGAGCAATTAACAACTTTAACCTTGCATCCTCTTTGGTATTTGTCCTGCCAGTAGCTGAGGAGAAATATCAAAGGAATATGAAAGCTCTGAAATACTTTGAGCCTGAAGAATAGTTTCTGCAGGATAATTGTAAGGATAATTTACACTTGCTGAGGACATAGCCCACTTTCAGATTCTCCCTCTCTATTCCAAATATAATTCGCTCCATCTTATTCTAAAAGGATAAATGATTTATTTATTTACTTTATATACCACAGTGTCATTGACGGGATATGATTCTAGGATAGCAACAGGAATATAATGGTGTCATATGCAAAGAGATGTTACATCCACTCTTAAGGTGAAGGTAGACAAAGCTATCTGGTTTACCTGATTTTATTTATCACTTGCACATACATACATACATCAGTGTGTGACCTGGGTAGCATCTCACAAAGTATAAGACACATTGCAGTTCACAAATTCTTAGTTGTGCTCTCTCTTTAACAGAAAGGTGTTTTGAGGATGATTCTTACATTACATTCACTCACAATCCTCACAGAGCAAAATTATTAAGACAATATCTTCTTCATTTTGCAGATGTCCCATGCTACTGTTTGCCAGCGGTTTAGTGAAATCCATAGTGTATCTGTGACAGCCTTTCAGCAAATTATGTCACCAGTATGAAATACTCAAGGAAAAACCATATCATGTCCAAGAGGTCAATTATGGACCATTGCATTATGGGCCATGGCTAAATGTCAAAAGCTAGCTGCACAGCTGCACTGAGCGAGAGCATTGTGTCAGGGATGGAGATGCTGATCTCTTCTTCCTTATATCCAGAGACAGGCTGAATGGGAATGGTTCAAAGCAGTGTCAGGAGAGGTTTAGAGTGGACATTGGGAAGCATTTTTTTTTACCAGAGGGTAAAAAACATGGAACATGGAAGATTTCCTAGAGAGGTGATCAGTGCCTCAAGCCTGCCAGTGTCTAAGAGGCATTTGAACAATGATCATCAAGATGTTAATTTGATCAGCAATGATTTGGTCAGGCAGTTGGATGAGATAGCTGTTGTAAGTACCTCTCGACTGAAACATTCTATTCTATTCCAATCTCATCTAGTCTAGTGTATCCTAATATTTTCTATTCAGTCAGATTACAGTATGTCAGATACAAGGCACTAAAGACTGAGGACACAGAATAGTTATGTTCCTTTAACCAGCCATTCCAGGAGGATGTAATAAATTCCACAGTAGACTGCAAGCCATGTAGATATCAAATGTTATGCAGATTTAAAATCTTGGTTTATGTACACATATGTTTATATAAAAGTATGTATCCAAAGGAATTTATTGTCAGTGGTTTTGTGACAGCTGAATTTGCCTCTTGAATTATCACTGAGTTTACAAAAATTAATCTGATGGGGGAAGCTCTTCCTTCTACATACAGATTCTCAGTAATTCTTCACAGCATATAGTCCATGTCCAGATTCTATCCATGAACTAATAGCAAATTTTTATTTTGCCAGTTCAATCCATTTCTGTGCTTGCTTTGTGTCCAGATTAACAGTACATTTGCTAACCCTATCTGAGGTTAGCAGGCACTATTAGATAATTGTGCACATTTATGGAGAGAAAGGATAAAAACCAGGATACTTTTGCTTTTTACATTGCAACAGATTAGGTTTACTGTTAGGTATGTGAATTACTATTAAGTAGATTTTAGTACTTAATATTTCTATTTTAACTTAATATTCTTTACTTAATTTTATTCTTGAAAACTCACTATAGACATGAAGTGTTGACTACTTACAGGGCTTAAAGGATTTTTGTAGCATAGAATTTTGTGGTGAGATTTGCTGAGGTACATTTAAATGACTGGATACACTTGTTAATTATTTGCTTAAATCAGGTAACTTATTATTTTCTGCTACACACAGGAAAATTAATCAGAGAGTTGTCCTGGAGAGCAGAGTGAAATGAGAAGAAAAGAGGAAAGAGTTCAGGCATAAGATAAAACCAAACCATCACGTTACTGATAAGCAAGACTAAGCACTCCTGTTCAGTCATCCCCAGGTGATTAGTAATTTCTTAATAAGCCTTCTTGGCAGGTTTTATGCAAACCTGCTCGTAAACAATGTTTTATATAGCTAGTTAGATAAAATTAACTTACAATTTACCCACAGTTATCTTAGAAATACCATATAGTGAGATTTTTTTTCCACAGATAAACACCCTTTGCCTTTGTCATACACAATAAAAGAGTTCAAAAAGAGGTTAACCAGTATCAAGGCAAGGTTTGTTTGGTATTCTTTTTTTTTTAACTTGCCTGGAATCTTTCTTTTTTTTGTGATCGATTAATCATCACAAATTTTCTAATTTCTATATTCTATCCCCTGCTGAATGAGTTACGTATTCTACATACCATTTCAAAACAAACTCAGTACATTTCTCCCTATGCTAGTGACTATATAACTCTTGCTCCTATGTAAAAGGCTAATTAAATAACTGAATAGTCACACAAGTGCCATTATTTTCAGTTACTCTGTCTAAAATTAAAATATTTAACTAGAGTTTAAGCTGACTCATCACATTCCTACAGAAAGAACGTTGTATCAACACACTCAGTCTAACTCTTCCAAGACATTAGCATGGTTATGCTTAGCTTAACAAGTTCTGTAATTGCTATTGTTACAAAAATGAATTAATAAGAAGTTCAGAGCATATTAAAGACAATCAGTTTAGAGTGAAACTATGACAAATGAACAAAAACTTCAAATACTCCCAGAACAAAAGAACAATGAGAAAGCATAACGGCATATTTTCTGTTTCGATCATATTTCAGATCAGGTCTTTAAACTATCAAAATAACTCAATTTTCTGCATCAAATAAATAAGTTTTTAGAACAACTCACAGCCTAGGAAGGCATGTGTGTACAATACCTTGATTTTCATAAAACCATAGAATGATTAGGGCTGAAAAAGACCTTAAAGATCATCTAGTTCCAACTCCTCTGCCACGGGCAGAGACACCTTCCACTAGACCAGGTTGGTTAAAGCTCCTTCCAGCCTGACCTTGAACTCTTCCAAGGATGGGGCATCCACAACTTCTCTGGACAACCTCTTCCAATGTCTCACCATCCTCACAGAATTTCTTCCTAATATGCAATCTAAACCCACGGTCTTTCGGTTTCTATCCTTTCTTCCTTGTCCTATCACTCCATGCCCTTACAAAAAATCCCTCTCCAGCCTTCTTGTAGGCCATCTTCAGGTACTGAAAGCCTGCTGTAGCATTTTCCTTAAGCCTTCTCCCTAAAATTACTACATTATATTTCTTAAGAGAACAAAGTAATTCTTCCTTTCACCAGACATGAACTGACAGCAGTATCTCCTAAAAAATTCAAATAACAGGGCTGTCTTAAGAATCAGGGAGGTCAAGGACACCTGATATCTTTATTGGCAGAGGCATCTATACCCCTAGCACAGAAAACTCACATCCCAGTGAGCACAAAGCAAAATCCTCTGGAAAAGGAGCTCAAGTCTTTGCTTTGCTGTACACATACAGACGCTCTTCAATTGGCCAGTAGTTATCTCTTTAATTTTAACAAGTTAGGTGTGTTCCCAGGTAGGAACAAAACATTAAATACTGAGACTTCACAGAAGTACAGATATATCTGCTCCCAACAGATTTTAAACAGTGATTTTAACAAGCTCAAAATCAGTAGATGTCCATTTTAAAAGTTGATAATAAATATTAGAAAATAAGTTGGGCTGCATCTCTTTTAATGAAGCCAGAACACTGATTGAGCTAAGCAGGAAAAAATTCACTGGAATGGGAGATATGAGAGAAGTCTAGCAAGGTTTTAATTAGTCTCTATCTTGAGAGGAGGTAAGAGGAAACTTTGAGAAATGGTCATAAGTGTAGTTATGCATAAAAACACAATGCAAGTCATCAAGATAAAATATGAAAAATTATGTGCAGATGCAATAATGTAGGTTACATTATCACCTTTACCTCCAATCATATAGACAACATTTGGGACTGTGTGGATTTTCTAGACCTGAACAACATTCATATGGCTGTATTCCTTATTTTTAATGAATTCATGTAGGAAGGCTCTACCATTTTATCTGAGAATTTTGCAATCAGTAACATTATTTCCCCATCTGTGAGAGAGGGACAAACTATAGTCCCCTTTTAATAAACACAGAAATGAGGCAAAGGACAATTAAAGATAGTGTTTATGACACTTGAACTCACGTGTCTACAATACAGTTGCCTGCACACAAACCCTGCCTGCACACAATCAATTCCCTTTGTATACAATGATCAGAAACAGGCACATCTAAACAGATTCCTCAAACTTATCTTTAACAGGAGGTTGAACTGAATCACCTCCATTTCTTCGCACTGGTTGTCTAACTAAAGTGGTCAAACTGCAACACCTAGAGTTCAGTGAGGTGAATCCACACAAATGACTCCCCAGAATTTGAGAAGAGAGCTGAAGGTGGAGAGCCTAGATGTGACCCACCTTCTACACTTTCCACTGGAGCACATTGTCAAAACTGAAAATATATCATATAGCAGAACTGCTACAGCTTATGAATACCAGGATAACATCCTTCATATCTTAAAAAAATTAAAAGTATTTTTAATGTCCTAGTTCAATAGTTAATGTTTTCACAAACTTAAAATACATTTCAGAGTGTGTGAGCTTCAAGAAAAGAGTCAGCCAACTCCACAAAAATGGCAATGTGTGAAATCATAAAATGATATATTATACCAATTGAGGATTAACAGAATCAGACTTAAAAAACAAACTAAAAATAAGCTAGATGAAGAACATTCCTCAGAAAGCAACAAAGAAAACAATAAGTTACTATATCTAAAAGGGGAACAGTTGTCCTTCATGGTCTTGCCTGCATCCCTGGTTTGTGAATGGGCACTCAAAATCCCCATGACCAAAGGACAGGATAATTTTCTTTAGAAGGTGCATCAAGCACAGAGTTTTGGTTTTTTTTTTCTGGCTGATACCTCCTCTGGCATGACAACCAGAAATACAAGGAATGCAGAAGACACGGGTCATTTCCCCACCTTGCTGGGACACTGTTCAGATACATCTCCTGGGGCCAGGACTGTGACGCACATACACAGTCACAGGAACAGCTTGAAGTTAAGCTGCCTTCTCAAAGCTATACTCTTATTTGATAAAAATGAGAAATTACAACAGATTTGTTAAATTTATCTCTGAAGACACAAGTTGCTGCACTCCAAAGGTTGGGAGTTTTGTTTAAAACAATGCAGTAAAGATATATATCTTTTAGTCTGATTAAGGAGAAAAAGCAGCTGTGAACTGTACTTGCTACTGATTAAATGCCCTGACAACACCTAAAATTGATTAATCTTCTAGATAACATTACTTTAACTAGACACGTGAGAAAATATCTAAGGTGACAGTCCACTTTTGCTAAGTGAATTCTGTTAATAAATTAGCATTTAAAACACATTAGGATTTAAATACTCCTATCTGATTTACGAGAATGGCAGGATTAACTTCCTGTGAAAATGTAGTCCTTCAACTTAGAAAAAGAAGCAGTCAAAAAGACTGTCCTAATCAAAAAGAACTATTTATTTAGGAATCTGGAAAGCTGAGTCAGTAGCAGTTGTATGCAAGAAAACTAAGACGACTTCACCTAGGTGATGGAAATGTCACTACTGGGTGTATCCTATTTATGTTAAAATAGATTACAAATAAAACAAAAAAGCTATTTGAAAACATTCAGAATCTGCAGATGAGTGGAAAAATAGGACTAACATGATTTTCTTTTTAAGGTGACGTAGGCTCTACATTCACAGTCTAGCAGTTGTAGTGTCTGACTGTTAAATCTATCAACATAACAGCCGAATCAAAAAGAATATAGCAGTGTTGGCTGTTTGAAGTGAAAGTCCTGCTTGGTCTAATAAAGATCGCGCTTCTTGCTAAAACTTGGGCTTCCCTGGGTTTTGGAGTAAGTAAAACTCTGAACACTGGAACTTCTTTGTTACACTTACTTTTTTTTTTTACATATAATAAATCTTAGAGATAGGAAAGATAATATTTTCCAGTTGAAGACTGACTTGTCTCATTTGATCTACACAGTGTTCTTGGGGGAAAAAAAAGAAACAAAACTACAGTACTGTTGTCTACTGTTATCTTGAAAGGAACAGTTAAAAATATCTGAAAACCAACTATTCCAACCTAGGAAGTGTGACAGAAGTAATTACTTTAGGAACTCAAAGTGTTCAGAATCGTTGAATACTCAAAATACTAAATACTGAAAAAACATGAAGACACAATCTTTTCTGTAAACAGTTTGATTTTACATAAGTGAAATCATACTTTTCATAATTTAGCAGAGAAAAACAAATAATCAAAGGTGAAACAAGATACTGGGCTCTTTGCTAATTTCCAAGACTGAAGTGAATTAAAATGACTGAAGTAATATTGTAGCAGATTGCTGTAGGACATTGTTTTGAAGTGAATGAAGAAAGAAGAAAGGAAAAAGAGAAAGAAAGGGGAAAAAATAAAAATTAAAATTAAAAAGAAAATATTACTTGGAGAATTATTTTCTGAAAGGCATATGAATATAAAACCCAATCAAGTAAGAAGAGATACAGAAGAGAACTAAATGACTGGGTATATGTATAACATCCATTATCAAGTTTTATGAGTCCAAAAGGAGGAACTCTATCAAATACTACTATGGACATAAGGAATCTTGAATACATTCTTAATCCTTTACTTCAAGGTTCTCAGGAGATCATCAGGTTCAACTTTCTTCTCAATGCAGGTTACACCAGGTTGTTAAGGGCTTAAAATACTCATATCCAAAAAGACTTTGAAGAATGGAGACTGCCTAACCTCTCTGGGCATTCTGTTTTCCTACTGGATCTGGTGTCCGCTGGTTCCCACAACAGGATTTTTTCTCCTTACATTCAGTCTGAAATATTTTTATTTCAACTTACATCCATAGACTTCTAGTCCTCTTAGCCATCATAGCCCTCTAACCTGCACAACAGTGGAAGTCCATCTTTTCACAAACAGCCTTGAGGTACCAGAGCCTGCCATGAGGGTCTCTCCCACAAAGCCACCTCTAGGCTGAAACAACTCTGGTCTATTAGCTTCTCCTTAGCTGGTCAGGTGTGCCAGCCCCTTACCATCTCGGTGGCCCTCCACTGAACCTTCTTCAGTTAATCCATTTATTTCCTCACAGAAAGAAAGAGGCGAGTGGGCAATGATGAACCATTTTAGGTGTCATCTAACAAGTGCTGAGTAAAAGGAAATAACAATTTCCCTGAGTCCTGCTGATGCAGCCCAGGATGCTGTTGGCCTTCTTCTCCTGGGATTCAGTGCTGGGTCACGCTCTGCTTACTGTCTACCAAGACTTTTTGGGTCTTTACAGCACAGTTTTTTCTCCCAACTAGTCCTCTAATTGTGTCCCCAGTACATGATTGTTCTCCAGTTATTTCCCAAAATCACAATTCTCAAAGAAATTTTTATTCCCTAAGAATCACAACAGCTTTCTAGCCTGCCCAGCCTAAATTACTTGCATTAATAGCACTCCCTATTTTTCAGGTGTATACATAAATAAAATTACCATGATGGACTTGGTTTGAAAAAATTGACTTAGCTGTCTCAAACAGCTGTAATTAAGACACTGTCGTATCTGTTAATTTAGGCAGAATAAGAAGCCAGCCAATCACTTCTGGACTCATTTCCTAGAGCCAGCAGAACTCATCTACACCTCCTGCTATCTGTCATTCATCTGACAGTGAATGGCATTTCTGCTTCCATCTACACGAGCATGGGAGTTAAAAGCTGCCATTACAGCTGGAATTAAGGAGCACTAATGGCTTGCCAGCCATGTTCAGGGCACAAGAATGTAGATCTTACTGAAGGAGACTAAAAGGAGTTGGTTTGCCCATCTCAGGGAAGTGAAAAGTGTGAGGGAGTTTATTCCACAAATAAATCATGCACTGTAAGCTACATCGGGGAAAAAACTTATTTAGACAATAAAACAATTCTGCCATAAGAACAAAGGCATAAATTTGAGGCGGGCAAGTGGAAAGCTTCTATACATGTCAGGGTTATGGCACTGCAAGAAACCTCCTCCATCTGGGCAGCAGAGGCAAGGAACCTAACTGGTTTTAAGACATGGAGAGAAATTAATGAAAGGTATTATGCAGTTTGGTGATGTCAGCCAAATTGGTGACACAGGAGATGTCTTCTAGTCTTATTGTGCTTAACATTTGCATCATGACTATTTTTTTTATAAAGTGGCCAGTGAAAAATAGCAAGTGTATTTTTGGAATTAAAAATTAAAGAAATATAAATGACAGAAAGTTAACCTCATTGTGATTAGCAATTAACATAATTATGCTGTGATTAAGCTGATGCATAATTACAACTGCTGTAAATGATGTTATCCATCTAATTTTCCCAGATTGGAATGGCATTATTCTTAGGCATGTTTAGCAAGTTCGGTGGTAATATGCACTTGAATGAAGTGCTCTTTACTAATGTGTTCAAATTCACAAAGCTCTTATTAGAATTGCAAATAAGATATACACCAGCATCATTTCCTCTGCCCATCATTTTCTTTGGAACTACCCCTGACAGAAAATCAAACTGTAACAAGTCAAAAAGATGTTTTCACAAATTGAGCAAAAGTAGTGTTATTAAACATGAAAAATTTGCAAAAAAATAATCATGATTAACAAAGTGGGACTGAATTCAAAACACAAGCTGCTGCTGAGTAGAACTGAGCAAGAATCATGGAGCTCACTGGGGGACAGAGGAAAACACTCAAGGTAGAATTCATTTAATAAGTGGAAAGGGGGAAGAATATTTTTTTCAAGTGATGTATATTTAAGGCCCAGAACTGAAGAATCTCTGATCGTTCAAAGCCCAATGAAATCAGTAGAAAAAATCATCAGCTTTCAAGTATAAGGTCTTCATGCTCAATACATGTTGGAGTTGTAAAGTCCTTAATTAGCTGACTAAAGCATACCCATTAAGAAAAAGAAGTAACTAATGGCTCACAGATCTTCCAACTTTTCCCCGAAGGATGTTGGAAAATCTGAACCTGAGAAACTAAGATACGATGAGGGAGCAATTGCCTGATGAGGAGCACACACAGCTCTGGGTGGACAAAATAAAAATTCAGCAAAAATTTTTTAGGTGTGCATATCTTCCACCAACCCACCACCAGCTTCTCCAATTTCATAGGTATTTATATGGCTTTCAGAAGCACAGGATCTTCACAACTGATTCATCTCTAAATGGCCATCCGTTTCCGAGTGAAAGGCATGTTGAAATAGGTCAGGCAATTTGATACAGTGTCTAGCAAGCCAGGAGGTTAGTGGAACATGCAGCAAAACTTTACTTACATTCAAAAGAGAAAACAACAAAGCACAGACACTTCAGTTCTTCATACACAGATGAGCAAAGGCTGATTTCCTAGGCTGTGTTTCCATCCTCATTTCTAGGTAATACCTGCAGCCAATAAGAGTAAAATAAACGCTAAGCTACCTGCAATGCAAACCAACTATGTTCATAAATAAAATTCTTATTTGGATTATAAAGGTTGAGAATACAGTGCTTTCATTCAAGGCATAAAGGCATTTCTGAAGATTAAAGAAAATGCTTAAGTCATCAGACAACATTGATGCCAGATTTTCTTCCACTTGTGAAGTAAAAAAGTATAGAATTTATACAATGTCTTGAAATACTATCTGGAAGGATTACATATAGGGAATAGAAGATAAAATGGTTTTTAAGACTGCGTTTCTGTTGACATAGAAGCATATGAATAAAAGATCCCCTGCTCTTTGGATGACTAATGTTTAGGTAAACTGGGTAAACTACATAGTAAAACAGGATTTGTAGTAGAAAAGCCTGAAAGAAAAACAATTTTAATTTGACTACATTCACAGCATTTCAAAAAGGATGAAGGCACGAAAGAAACAAAGGGACATTTTGTAGTAACCTTGAGAACTACTTTACAACTCTTTCAGAGTTGCTGACTTTTCTTGGGTGGGGTAAGCTGCACTTTTAAATGCTAAGCTTTAGCTAGGCAGGCACTACTTATTTATTGCTTTATATAAATTTATTTCAATGTTGCCTATTAATTCTATACATTCTTATATATGTGTAGCCTATGCATTTATGAGCAACTCTTAAATCCAAACAAAATATGCACTGGTCACTCATAAAGTTCTGAAAGACAACTTGCTTTCTGCACCCCAAATACAACTTCATAACTTCCAAATAAAAGCATATAATTTTTAGCTTTTTGGATTTCAAAAGTATCCACCTGCTTCAGCAGCATTCTTTGTTCTGCCTTTTACATTACTTGAAACCTTATGGGTAATACATCCTACTTTCCCTTGGAAGAAAGTGACAACACAGAAAATCACTTCTAAACACCAGGGATAAAACTAACTCCCCCTATTTAGATACAACAGGACTTTAGTCAAGAACAGAGATTCTTACAGTCTAAACCGTAAGTCTGCTGAAGTACTACATTCTTTATTGATTTTGTAAACTGCAGTGCATGCAAAATAGAAAGCAGTAAAATTATTAGCCCATCAGTACTTTCTGTCCTCAGAACTGATACTGTTACACCAACACACCAGATTGATTTTGACATTAGCATAAGTTAGACTATTTTATTCAATTGTCAAACATATATAAAATTAATTCTTATCTGTGTATTTTCATGTATAACCCCTGCACCAGGAATATGCCATTTGGCTAATAGTGGAGGGAAAAAAAAACACGACTTGAAATGACACAGCCTCTCCCACTGGGATCACTGTAAAGGCACTAAAGTGAGGATGAAGACTAGAAATGGATCTGTCCTAGAGGTCAGTCTCTACCTCTCTCCCTACCCTCACTCATCTATGCAAGGTGAATTAGTCTCTCCATCATCCATGATGAGAAGTTGGAATGTCTACAGGAAGCACACACTTGTCTATGTACCTCTTTTAGTTCTACATTTTCAGACCTTCCTTACACACCTAATTCTATAGTCATTAGTGAGGCAATAAAATGACATAAAATGAGCAAAGAGCAATAAAGCAATCATATTCCAGCATGTTTATTTAGTGTGGTCCTTAATGACAGAGACCTTCGCACCCACTGATACCTGGAGCCGCTACTAATTCTTCTCTGCCTCAGATCCATGGTTGTTATTACTCTCAGACTCATGCCCAACGTTTTAAAACCTGCTTCACATGAATTGTGGAAAAAAAAAAAACCTCACAGAAAGAAAAATCAGTTTTAAGGGAGAAAAGAAAGCTTTGCAAACTCATCCCAAATCTACTCGCATACGAGTTAGATACAATGAAAAATTTGCATGAGTACACTGAGGTTGTGCTAAAACATGTGAATATGTGCCTTAGTGTACTGTCCAAATTAGCTGGAAACATCACGTGATATTTGGTGGCTGTTGTTATTAGACTGTAGACATATGCTTAATGGTAAAAAAGGTATTTAAAATCTAACTACATGTTTGTGAATGGCAAATCAGAGTTCTCTCTTCCCAAAATCAGTCAAATTAAAAGTTGTACTAACTATAGCATACTGCGATTAGTGATTAGTTCTACAACTCTTTCTGTGTCAATCTAAAATCTGTGCCATTGCTTGTTCTTGTCTTGGTCTCTCCATCTTCAGACTTTTCTAGAGATATTCTAGAGATTGGTTTTACCACAAATTTCAGCAGGGGTTTGTTTCTCCACACTGAGCTCTGGGTATCTGTCATCTTTCAAACTGGAATAAGATGCACATGTGGAAATGTGCAAATGTGGAAGCCTGGCCATAAAGTAGCAACTACTCAGAACACATAAATGATGTGACCCAGATAACATGTGATGTGCTGCATTAATATTGTAAGCAAAACATACAACAGCTTGTGTTTGCACAAGCAAGCGCATCCAGTATAGAGAAAATGTGTATGGACTGCCAAAACTCTACAAATAACATGCTCTACTTAGAAAAGTTGGTCAAAAACTACTCAGGTAAAAGTTCTCCTTTTCAATTGAATTTTCAGGTGTCCAAACACTACCCCATTGTGCAAAAAACCAGCTTGCTGAAATAAAAACACAATAAAAAAGAGCTATGTGTCGAATTATTTCAGTGAGCTAGGGTCCAAAGTAAAGCACTACGATAAATCACATAATTTTGTTTAAAAGCAGGGGGAAACAAAACATGGACACATAGAGGAGAAAAAAAAAGGAGAAAAAATAACGGGAGTAAACCAAAACACAAAACAAAGCAGTGCCTCTTTCAGGATGATTGAATCTTGCTTAATCCATATTTTACTCTCTGCTACATAATTTTACACTCTTGACAAAGTCAGGCAGTTGGAAGAGGGTTGGAAAAACATATGTAACTTTTTGTCAACTTTACGCTTCCCTAAATTTAGAAGACATTTCTGAATAAAGAAGCTGAAAATAAATCACAAAACAGTGTCAATAGTGTGGTCTGAATTATCCAGCCATAAAAAATATGAAAACATTTTTAATATATTTTAATAGAATTTTCATAACATAAATAATAGTAACAAGACGACTGGCAACAAAAAAAGTTATTTGTAGCTGAACTTACACAAATGACCTTTTAAAAAAAACCCTACACTGCCTATATATACTGTGGCTTATTTGCCTACATGTTTAAACAATTCTAAAAACTCATAGTTAAAATGTAGCCAACATGTACTTTACCTAATCTTAATAGCAAAACCTGGCACTGAGGTCTTATACAAGCAAATATAGTTACATCAATAGTTACAATTTTAGTTTCCAAAATCTGGGTACTGTAAATTAACAATATATATAGAAAAATTAATGTCTAGAAATTTACATTAAAGTTTTATTTTCAACAAATATATATATATCTAGAGAGAGAGAGAGAGAGAGAATGCTTTTGTGTATATAGGGAGTTAAAAGGTTATGCAAATGCACATATCTAAATATGCATGTATTTATATAGGGTCCTGTTTCAATGCAATCCCATAATCTTTAAGGAAATGTGCTGATAAGTTAGAAGTTGCAACACATGCATTTCACAGCAGGTTTAAATGTGGAATTTCTAAGATGAGAACTTCCAGAATTTTGTACACATTCACCATATTAATTCTTTAGTCATTACAGAAACATAATCAAAAAGACCTGACAAGAATGGTAACTACTAGAATAAGACAAAAATTGAATTAATAGACACACTTTCTGAATAAGCATCTACAAAACAATGACAGTGAAAAATGAAAAACAAAGGGTCAAACTAGTTGTCGAAATGAAGAAAATGTTAGTTGAATTATAAAAAATTGTTAATTAAAGTTAAAAAAGGTTCTTTAAAGCTTTGGCAAACTAGAAATTTTCTATCTGTAACAATAGTTAGATGCAACACCAAAACCAGGTTCTCATGTACATCCATTTCTTCCAATTCATTGCCTCTTCTCTACTCAACAGAATTTTAGGTCCAGAGCTGCAGTACAGTGCCTTTCACCTGCCCAACCAGCCAACAAGATTAACCCTTTTTCTCTTTGAGAACTTGTGAACAGTGAGGAGCAGAATGATTAAAAAGCTTTTTTACAATCTCTGTATGAGATTAATCATGCCTTACCTTACAAGTCACTCATGTCCCTGAAATTTTTCATTCTGCTACCCTTTCATGTCAATCCTCTTATTTCTCACTTTTTACAGTCTTATTAAGCTTTTATTTTCCTGAGTTAATGAACACACTCTTACCTCTCACTCTGACAAGTTCATTGCTGAAACCATTGTTCATCAGAAATATGTAAAAGAAAATGGTATTAATTCTATAAAAAATGCTAGTAGGTTGGAAAATCAAGCCACTATTCTTGATTTTCCAACATATCTACATTAAACTAAACAAATATGATCCCACAATAAACTTGCAATATTTAACTGAATGTACTCATAAAGTATACCATTCAGTAACCAAATCCACACACAATATGTGCAAATTATTACAAAGCAGCACTACATCTCAAACAATAGCAACATGTACTCTCTCCCAGGCAATACTAAGGGACAAAGGACACAATTCCTTTAGTGTCCAATTCCAATTCATTAAAAAAATATGTATCATTCAGGATTTTTTTTTCAAACAAGCTGATGACGAAAGCTATCTAGTACTCATAGTAAAAATTAGGATTAGAAAAAACAAGTTTGAACCCAGAAATAAACATAAGTGTAGAAATAGCAGCTCATATGAGTCTGAGGACAACCTTCAGATGACGGCTGGAATGCAAGTCTGATTAAAAGATAATCAAATTTTAGTCAGAAAAAGAAAATAATATATTCAGAGTTTTTATGCCATAAAAAGGAAACTCTGCAATTGTTTTATGCCACAAAAATATTTATTAATTTATTTATAGGCTCCCAATAATTTTAGGGGAAACAGTCTTTTAATAATTGGAAGACATGGTACAGAAAACATTGAGCAAAGCAATATCTAGTCTTCAGAAAATTAACTGAGATGATGAGATGAGAAGATGAGATGAGATGAAACAAACAGAAATGAGAAGAAACACTGAGATATACCACTCTGCCAATGTTCCTTTCATAGAGAACATTCTGCCCCCATCAGTTCTAAACACTAAAGGTGGTACACAAAGACTATGGAAGGTGGTACACACAGGACTGCTCACAACTCATATTCTCAACAAAATATCAGTGGACAAAGTGAAATAAGAAGTATTAACAAAACATAAATCAGAAGAAGATCAAATATCTCCACAAAAAGGATAGTGCAGACTTTTAAAAAGTATTCAGGCACCTTAAGATGCAAATATGCAGTTAGAGAACTCATGGTTCTTGATAATGGTTGGCCTCACCCTGCTGGGAATCAGCAAGCTGAAAAATATCCTCAGCTAAAAGAATAAAAAAGAGAAGGAAGAACAATATTTCTGGCATTCAGAAGAGGCTGACTAAGAGCAGGTATCTAGTGCAGCAACTTCTCCAAACCAAAATATCCTCCTACACACACACACACAGAGCAACAATATTCATTGTACCAACCTTCTCAAAAGGAAAGAGAACGAGCAAACACAACTATTTGTGATGGTTTTGATCACTCTTCCTAAATAAACAAATTCTAATTGAAATTCATCTAAATTAACTGAAAAAAAACTTTAAAATTCCAAATATTTTCAGGTATTAATTAAAATCATTCTTCTCCCAAAACAGGTTTCTATATATCTCCATGTGACTTTACTATCAGCCATATTCTGATATACTAAAGCAACACAGCTAGTAACAATTGAGAAAACACATTATACATAGCACTTACTTTGCCATGAAATTCTAGATGAGTTAATGATAGATAACGGCCTACAATTCATGTGTGACTTATTTTAGGAAATTTCACTGATACAGCAATTCATGCATGCTGCATCAAGGGTGCAGTAAGTATAATCAAAGGAGCTTGCAGAAAAATCAGCAGAAATTACAAAACACTTAATGGAAAAGAAAGAGACATGCTTAGAAGTCCCACAAATGCCGTGTTGTTTGACTGTTTTAACACATCTGTTTTATCAAGATTTCACGTGCAGTTTGTGGAGAAAAGAGCTAAAGTGTCTGTTCTCATTAGTACCTTGCTCCTCACCCAAAGGATTGAAATGGTTACAAAATCCTATCCAGTATCACTGTGATGGCTTCCATCTTGACTGATACTAACGTGAGGCGTATCTTTGCAACCTCGCTTTCAACTTTTTAAGTGGTTTACCCAGTCCGCATCCAATAGCTAAGATGTGGGTACACGTTAGATGTACTGTGCAGCAGTGGGTCTGCAGTAATGACAAACTTTGCAATCTCATTAATCAATTCATTTCAGTAAGTCCTCATGGATATACTGAAAAACAGAAGTCCTAGGAATATCTGCATATCTGGACAAATCTATGTGTGACTTCATTAGCAATTTCCTTTCAGTGCAAAAGCTAACTTTAAGCCTAATCCTAGCCCTGCCCTTTGTTTTCTATTAAACAATCATTAATCCAGGAAAAATCTTCCATCTTAACTTCTGGTAGCTTTGTTTCCTTACACTCTTTTTTGTGGAAATTTGCCAAAGGCTTCTTGGAACATTAACTATACTGTGACAATGTCTAAAACCACAACCAGAAAGCACTGAAAGGTCCTGAGCCTGACATACCCCAGCTTTGCTACATATTGCATTGGGATGAGGTCTGGAAGGGCACAAGCAGCTTTGCTTCCCTCTCATTAACCCTGCTGGCAGGAGAAGAGGTATGGTACTTGCTTGCTTTCCCAAGGCAAGGCAATCAGACACCAGGACACAGGGAGCAGACACCACGAGGATGTTCACTGAGGAATACCTATGTCAATAACACATCTCTATCCTTGCACCTGGTGATTCTTATGCAGTGTGCACTCTTGCTGAAAAAAATTATTTTTATCAGACTTTCTTTTTGACTGAGCTCAGACTGTAGTTCCCCAGATGTCATCTGCAACTGTTTTTAGAAAAAATAAAAAATAATTTTTAAAATGTCACTGTTTTACCATTTTCCATGGTCCTTTGATATAGGGCGACAGACAAAGACTAGTGAGACAGATTAGTAAATACAAATTGTAACAAAATAGCTGAAATAATATCTTCAAATACCTTCCTTCTTGTGAACAGCGTGAAAGTAAAGCCAACTTCACCAGTACTATGTGCAAGAACTTAATGGGGAAAAGTTGAACAGCTGAGACCAAAGCCATTTAAAATAGAGCAAGAAAAGTCCTGGTTCCGTCTCCTGCTGCTCTTCAGAGGGTTGCCATGCCACCACAGGAAATCACCTCACTACTGGTCACTCCAAAGGACGCCAAGCCATCTTGGGCTCTCAACAGCAGCTCACTCGCTGCAGCCACTGCCAGAGAGACCAGTGATAATGGACTCACCTAAAATAAAAAAAATCTGCTCTATGACCAAACAGCCATGGATGCTCACAAGCAACAGATGCTAGAGCACATTCAGTAGAAATTCAGCTGATCATTAAAAAATGTCCGCATTCCTTAGCTGCGCAAGATTTATTTTTAAATGGTGTATATTATTTAATTCTGATGTTTTGGTGTGGTTTGGGAAATACTAGAGCAAAGTGAAGTAAAAATACACATGCAAAAGCCCAAACAGATCCTTGAGAACTTGAAACATCTTTTCCTATTAAAAACATAAATAAAAATTCAGGTGGCACATAATCAGGAGGAAAAGAAATTTGAGTAAGATTTTTCTTATGCGATCTGGAAAAATGAGACTATTTCCACAACAAAATATAGCCATATAGCCTGAAGAATAAACTTTACCATTATTTAGTTTTCTCATCTTCATTCACCTAGTAGAAATGCAAATTTGTGTAACTGCATGGATGCAGAGATCCTCTGTGTAATCATATTGCCTGATTATATGCTTCTTCTTAACAAAGACCAGCTATAACAATTATCTAAAGCTGAATTACCAGTTTTACTTTATATTACCTTTCCATCTTCTTCAACAAAAAATCCATAGGAACAAGATAAATGTCTTTGCCTTTCCATTGCAGTTTCAGTGTAAATCTAAAGATTCAGGGCTGTTTAGAATCAGTTTTTTATAAACTGCATTGAGTTTGAAGCAATGTGGTTAATTTCAACACATAAAGATGGGCCCTCTTCAAAAATTTTATTTTTGGAAGCAAGGGCCACTTCTCAATAGGAAAAATGTAGTTTAACTAGATAAAGAAACTAAACCAGTTCAAACTACCTTATTAGCAAGAACTCTCCTATGAAAAATGTGCATCCAAACCTAACATCAACATGCCATTTTTTGCAGGACCAGACATTATTTTCACCAGCAGAAAATGATCTGTAAGAATGTGTGTAACAGTGCCCTCTGGCGAGAATGTGCCTGAGAATATGCTTACCTTTTAAGGGTAAACAGATTTTAGTGGCACGGCTAATAAGCAATCAGATGATTTTGCAAACTGAATTATGGTATCACTTTTCAAAACCAGCAGTGAAGAAGTTAGGTGTTTTGAGATTGTAATTACTTCATACTCATTTTAAATGAAAAACATTAATGCTCATTTTTTAAAACACAACCTTGTATGATGAAAGAGACAGTAGCCTTGACTAGGTGAAAATTTATGGGTGCTATAGACAGCATAGCTACTTTTATGGCTGAGAATGCAATAGATCCTAAGCAAACATTGATAAGTCCTCTATTATTCTGAGAAATATCCACCCACCAAGTGTCCTGACATTGGAAAGCCCCACAGTTTTGATAAGAATAAAGACCAGCTAACTGTAGAAAACAATTTCTCAACTTAGTCAAAAACACTCATCAAATGTTTTGTGGGCAAGGGCTGCATCTTCCTTCACTATTAAACAATGATCACCACATTTTCAATCCTACTAAAATGTGACAATCCTTATGAAATATGTAATATATATATATTCACCCCATAAAATACATGTATATACATGTATATACGCATACATATACATATACATAGAAAATTAAGTTAAAATATTGGACAGGCTTGTCACTGAACCAAGGAGGAACATTCTACTTTCAAAAGCTTTAACTGTGACACACAACAGAACATACTTCACAAAAAATAGTTGATACATAGTTGTGGTGGTGGTCAATGCCTGAAAATACCATTCCAATCTAACTTATTACCTGCTATTTGTGATTAAATCAAGAGTAGGTTTACCAGGACTGTCATGGTTCTTCACCAGTACCTTCCAATGATCCTATCCGCTGTCTTTGAAACTACCATGGCAGTTACTTTCAGCTTCCTCAGTGCAACCTGAACTGCAATAGTGTTCTCCTTTGCTTCATCAAGTAAACCACAGAAGATGCTATTGCTTCTTTTGTTGCCAAATGAGAAAGTGTTAATAAAAACAAGACCTCCTGCCAGGCACATGAGAGTGTCAATGCTAACTGCTGATTTGGCTAAAAATACACTTCTTGATCTTAAGTGATTTCCAGATTAAATACAAACAGCTGAAATTTTACCATTCAAATAAATTACTGTTGCTAAACTATATTTACTGTAAATAGCAATTATTTGCTGTAACAATAACACTTAGAAATCTTTTGTGCTCATCTGAATTTTTAACAGTTCAAATGAAGGCAGACAGTGAAGGCAACAGTTCAGGAAGGCAAGAAGACTTACAGAAGGCACTGGAGCTGTTTGTAACTACGGTGTTTATATTGCATAAGAATCAGAATATGAAATTAATGAAAGTATTACTCTAGTCAACTTTTCCATCTCGTAGGACAGTCCTTCTTCTCACTCATATCAAGTATGTCTCATCATCCTCTTGCTCTAACTTTGGTGACTAATTAACTTCATTGTTTTTAAGGAAGGAACTTGGCAGACCCAGTTAGTTGTTTAACAAATAACCAAATGTCCCCAGAGGACTTAAAGGAGTCACTTACAGCCAAGTTCCATTGGGTCAGGTATAAACATCAAACAAAAACCCACCTCAGCAGGTGGCAGCAAAAAGTGTGGGGGGAACAAGATTGGTAAAATGTCATCATCAAATAAAAAATCTCACTTTACATTATTTCAGTGTTCGGCCTATTTATTATAGAGACATCAGACATTGTAGGTCTCAATTATAGCGTATTGTTTGTCAAGTGTATGTGTTACCCTTGTCTTACACATTTACTTAACACCTCCAAACATCCAGATGTTAACTTTCCCAACACAGAGGCACTAGCACTTTCAAAGGTTTCAAAGGTAATTAGTTTTACACACATACACACACAAAAAAAAAGTGTGGAATGTGGCAAAAATAAACAACAAATTAAAATACTTTCAAAAAGTTAAAAGTTCTTCCTCCTTTGCAAATTGTCACCCTGACAAAAGAAAAGAGAATGGAGTAAATTGTTTTTCAAAATCTAACATGACTTTGACAGAAAATTCCACTTGTGGAAAATGAAGCCAATTTATTTTGGCAAATAAAGAATGGTGAGGGCTGTGTGAGTCAGGTCTGCAGTAGAAATATTAACTTTTGTGATCATACTTTAGCAAGTGTTAAAGATCCTAGAGCAAAGACTATCTTTTAACTGTGGTAGCAAACGACATTCAGCCTTGTGAGGCCAACAAGCATCACAGTAATATATGAAAAAACACAGCTATGGTGCAGATCAGTTTGGGGTCTGCTCTGAACCTCAGATATAGGGTAAGTTTTAAGTCAGAAAATAAATTACTGGCTTTTAAACTGTCCCATCATGTGTTTTTGTATAGCTCTATACATACTTTTCAATTAAGGCAACTAACAGCATAAGACCATCCAGCAGCAAAACAGAAGAGTGAAACTACAGTGTAAATTGTCATAGTTTGCTTATGCAGGAGAAGTAAGAGCTCGATGCAGTCACATTACACGAGCATTCCTCACTGCTGAAGTAATTGGTAGCTCAGAGTGCTTGGATGAGAAAGTGGCTACTTTGAGCCAGACTGATAATTTTGGTAGAGTGAAAAATAATTATCCAGAGTAGCTGCAAGCAATACTCCATGGAAATCTAGTGGAAGTAACAGAAATTGAAAAGCAAACTAACAAATATGAGAGTCCACATTTCTGCTGAAAACATCAGCAAACTAGCAAAAACTGACAAATATGTTACAATCCTTGCACATTCACAGTCAATGAGTTAGGACAGCAATGGATTTTTTTTTCAGGTACAAAAATCAAGAACGTAAAAAAGTCGGAAACACTGTCCCACTTAGGGCTTAGCCCTGGCTTGTTCCTCTCACTACAAAGCTCCACATTCCTAGGGCGCAGCGAATTCCTGTGCGTGCCACTAAGGCTACTGATGGTTGCTTTCTCTAGGAGCCTTTTTAAAACAGTGGAAGGAAGTTTTCCTACAATTAACTCCTTATTAATCAAAAGCAAAATAATTTTCTCTCTTACAGCCACATGTAAGAGGAGGGGGTAGTTGTTTGGAAATTGGAGAGCACTGTTAGCACTCCAGGCTTTTTGAATCCCAACCAGCACATCTTTGTCAGTACTGCAGCACGATGGCATCAAGCTGACTTTATTATTCTATCCACAAAGGTGTATTTCCTACGTCCTTAGATCAGTCACAACTTGCCCCAGTGTTACTAAAGGAAGTAAAATAAATATACTATCATTCTAGCTTTTAAAACAAAAACAGAAAAACAACTGGCAGAACAGATTTTCCTATGTATTTCAAAATCTGAGCGCTCTGACAGCAATGTCGCATAGTAAATAAAGGAAAAAGAAATCCACTCTAATCAAATCTATTTATTAGTCTTTTAGATGAATTACACTGACAGAAGATGGACTCTAGTTTGCTTTCTTTGGGATCACACAGATAGTAAAACACAAAGTTACAAGAAAAAACAGGGTGGTTTTTTTGTTGTTGTTGTTTCTATCAAGTTTTTATGGCGTCTAGGTTTTCCATCTCAACTGCTCTTGTTCAAAGTAAATCTAGTTCAGGAAAAAAAAATCCCTACCTCATTTCCCTGAGAACCTAGTTATTTTTATCTACCTCAACAACCAAGCTACTCTACCTTGTCATTTCAATTTTCACATATTTTCTCTTTGTGTATTCGTTCTATGATTCAGTGAAATCTCATCTCTTCAGCCCACTGCCATAAACTACTGTCCGGAACAAAGCTCTCTCTCAAATTCAATCTCAAACAAAATGAAAAAGAAAAAAATCACAAATGAGAAAGTGGACCACAACCAATCCTATGGGCCCCATTCTCACAAGGTCTGCGAGTTATTTTGCTTCATCAAGTAAACCCGAACTACCGGCAGGTGCTGTCGATTCTTTTTTTGCCAAATGAGAAATTGTTAATAAAAACAAGATCTCCTTCCAGGTACATCAGAGTGTCAATGTTAATTGATTATTTGTCTAAAATACACTTCTTGATCTTAAGTGATTTCCAGATGAAATAAAAACAGCTGAAATTTTATCGTTCAAACAAATGGAGGCACAGACTGTCGCATATTTAGTGGAATTACTGCTGCTAAACTGTAATTACTAGAAATAGTAATTATTTGCTGTAATAGCAACACCTAGAAATCCTTTGTGCTCATCTGAGTTTTCTCTCAGCTATTTAACAGTTTGAATGATCAAGAAGGCAACAAAAACCTTTACGCTTACGTTATCTATACCTTAGCACAAAGGACTGCACTGCACAGGATCTCACAGCTGAAAGAACTCTTAGAGACAAACAAATATATTTTTGTTTCAAAATTCATTGCATTTTTTCTATGACCTATTAAAAGCTTTGTAATTTCCAAGTCTGTGCGTTATTTTTCTTCTGTTGATATGACTTTAACAGCTTTGTATAGAATACAGTATAGTAGCTTCCCCAAGTAAACTGTAATACCTGTAACTCATAGGACTGGATTATGAAGTTTTTCTTTCAAACACATAAAACACCAAAAGTCAAGCACTTATGTAGCAGGTATTTATACATACTGGAATTAAGCCACTGTACGTGGACCTGTGAATTAAGAGGACTGAGCAAAGAATCAATAAAGGTTCTCTACTGTAGAAAATATCTTGTCATATAATGGCGGTTTTAAGTATTTTCTGCAGTCAAGAACAAGCAATTGTCTGTATCCATACTGTTCCATTGTTGAAGTACAAGCTAGGCAAGCCCGTAAAATTGCATCAATAAAATAATACGCAAAGGGAGTTAGCACTGAATTTAAAGATTACTGTCACACAATGAAAACATGTTTAATGAAAATGATGGAATTCATTTTACTTTCTATCATGGTAACTTCTAAATTGGCGTAACTTAATTAACTTCAGTTTGGTCAGCAGACTGTGCAGAACTGATGCAAATATTCGCACATGCCACATGACAGCAGTGACATACTAGTAATAGTACATTGATGCTTATGTTCTGGCATCTCTGTGACTATTAAAATAGTTTCATTTTGTTAAAAAGTTGTTCTTAGAATTCTTCATTCAGCTAAAAATTGGAAATGTTATTAATTATGTCATTAAATGTTATTAAACATGTTATTTTTCGCTTCTTCAGCTTGAGCTTTTGAAAAGTTAGGCTGCCGTAAAAAATTGCCAGCATTTTTGATGACTGTTCAAGTCTTACCTTTGGCCTATCTTTTTCTTATCAGGTTTATGCCAAAGTGATTCCATAAGAGTGCATTTGGTGTAGAATCAGACATTGAAGAATTTTACAAATTGCAATATATTAAAAATGAGCCTCTAACAGGTATACATATACATGCCTTGTAATACATACACATTTCTCTCTAACACCTCAACTCTCCCACTGTCTTTGTAACATAAATCAGTTGCTACCATTTTTGCTCATTTTTCTTGTCTAAATATTTGTTTTTGTCTAAGCAGACAATCTTGCCCTTGTGGACTCCTACCAAGCTCAGTTCTGAGCCCTTTACCTTCTCTCCCAGGTCATCACATTATGGCCTAAGCACTGAACCTGAGGACATCAGTCACATACAATCCTAACCACCACACCAGCTCCAGTGATGCTTATTTTTAGATACTTTAACACCTACGAACATACCTCCTTCTCTTTGCCCCTGATTTTCAAGTTCTGCGTTTCCTCGGCTTACAACACTGCAGCCTGAGATGTGCCTAAAGCAAGTACCTCTTTCTTTAGCCTCTCTCTGTGCTGCTTCTCAAATGATTCCATATTTCATAGTTTCACCATCAATCCAGCTTTTCTCCTCTGCTTGCAAACTGCATGCTGATTCCCAAAACATTCTCTGTATATAAAAATTCCTTTGCCATACAGACAGAGTGTGGTCTTTTTCTCCAAAAACTTTGAGGACAACAGATTACTCAGAATCCCAGACTCAGCAATGAAAATTTTTGCAGACCTTGTCCCTTTTCAAAGATAGTTCCACCTGGAAGTCCAACCATGCCCATTAGCTGCTGTGATCGATGTCTGAACTGTGATCTTCCCAGCCACAACAACTCCAGGTATTGGAGGTCAGTCACTTCATTTCATTCCTTACAAATCTGAGGTGGGAGGGAGAGCAGAGACTTACAACTCCCCCATACACATCTTCACCAAATTCCTCATCTTGACTTTCATCTGTTTTTAGTTCAGCTATGTCTTTTTCTGCCTAAAGCCAAGCTCTCCAGTCCTAGAGATGCACAGACTGTAATATATGCCCTAACACACAGAATGGTATTTCTGCTCCTCACTCAAGAGAAAGTTACAATAACAAGAATGAATTTCCACCAAGATTAACCCCCTTGCTCTCCAAAGAATGTGCTCATAGAAATCTACAGTAATGCAATAAGAACATGGTATGCCACATTTTTTATGCTGTGACTGTCCACCACCAAACTACATTTAATACCCTGGCAGCTGCTCTCCTTGCATCTTTAGCAAAAGCTGGTGGGCTACTTGAGAGACAAAGAAAAATAAAAAGAAAAAAAGCCAAGCAAGCTCCCAAATATATGCACAAGACCTATACCATCAGTCCTTGTATGGAAAAAAAAATACCTCTACACACTATTGTTACTAATTAATACTCATGTTTATAAACAACTTGCACACACTTATTTTCATTCCATTACAGCAAGGCAGTTCTGGTGAAACTGCACATCTATACTAAAAATGGGACATATATATATATAGTAGGAAAAGTCAAGATTTAACTTCATAGAGGTTAAAAAATCAACAATTTTGCGTAAATAAAAATGTACATATTTGTGATACACATAGACAGTCTGGAATTAATTAATTTGACATAGCCAACAATATAGACAGAATAGGCATCAAGGCTCAATCAACAGGTATCAAGAGGCATGAAGAAATTGCTCAGGGAATTCAAAATGAGTGGGATTCTTTCCTTCATTACAACCAACAATGTTTCTTAACGTAGCTACTAAAACTTAATGTTTTATTTAAGAAATAATCTGCAGTAAGATTCTCACATATGCAATATCATCCCGAAGTGTTACGAGGAAAGCTCCTACAAACTGAAAAATGTGTCAGTCAAGACCTAGACTACTCAAAAAAAATTAAATTCCTAAATTTTATTTTAAATTTAAATGATCATTTAAGGATCTGTTTTAAAAGCCAAGACATACACACTTTACCTAAAAAAAACAAACTACAAACTACATAAATATTTATTGCTTTTGGCTTTATTTTGTTGGAGACTATTCTTAAAAGATAAATTTAAATATGAAAAGAGTTGCTTAACTCAAAATTTCTCAATACTGACTGCATGTGGAAAATAAATATAATATAAATATAACTATATATTTATAAAGTGCATCTCCTTTATAAAAGGGAAGAATTGTTTAATAAAGCAGCTGTTCAATGCTTTGCATTTTTTTTCTTACAACTATGTCTACTACAGCTGCATCTGCTTTGGCATTGCGGCACATTTTACCGCTCAATAAAGTAGGTGCCACTGTACTAATAAACAAAGAATTTCTTATTTTTTCCCACATTTGTTACATACGAGATTTAAATAATGCCATCTTTGTTTGGGTTTTTTTTCTGTAAGTCATCATCAGCACCATCCTATTTCTTTAATTTAGTGTAATTCCCATGGGAATACTACAAGGAATATTCATAAAAGCCAGTGACTTTCTCACACCACAATCTTCTCAAGGCACTACACACTCACTCTGAGTTTTACTTAGAATTCAATAATATTCTTCTGTGTCATAAAGTGTCTTTCCTTTCAGGAACTTAACACCTTTTGTTTTAAATGTCCAGTGCTTAAGTATAGGGTCTGTCTTTAAAACAATTCCTGTATATATTCACATTGACCATCCTCTTTCTAATGGGTGATTACACTGAATATTTAGGAATGTATTTAATCTGGTACATTTAGTTTCCATTAAAGCAGTGTAGCAGATGAAAGAAAAAATAAAGATAGTAGTGACATAATACTACCTACAGCACATTGTGTATTATCATTAATTGTCTGATAGAGCACCGTTTGAGAATCACTGCTCTGTTCCACTATAAACACAGGTATTTATAGACCAGCAGATATATTTAGTGTCATAAACATCCCCCCTGGTCAGAAAAATTAAATTACATACACTGTTTAATATTAGGTGGCTGGTTTGTTTTCTTTTTCTTTTATTCTTTCTTAAATTATAAGGCTAATGAGGCATACAAAATGATTCTAAATGAATTTAAGAAAGGATGTAAGACTTGCTTTATGGGAAAGATATTGATTTTCAACAGGAATCTAACTATGTCACATACTAATAACAGCATTACATGTTTTGTATCACAGCAAGAAGGCAAGCAACTTTCAGACTTCTATGATTCACAGATACAGAAAATATATATATATATGTATATCTAAATATGTATATCTATATACGTATATCTTCAAATGCTGTGTCTAAAAATGTAAAGACATACACTATAAGTAACTCCCAGCATTCCCAGCATGAAGATATCCTTGTACATACACAAGCTCCTCTTACAGCTCTAGTATAACTACACAGACTCTAGGGCCAGGGTCACCACAAAAAGCCAACATGGGTCCAAACAAAAATGATGCAGAAACTTGAATTCAGTGATTTTCAGATCACGACAGAGAAAGAAGGAAAGATGAGGATGTTTGTGGTCTTCGGCAAACCAATTCCAAAGTGTAAATGGGAAAGCACAGCAGCTGAAATAAAGCGAGTCCAGCAAATAGGAGCCACTAGCAAACCATAGATTTTAATTCATATCTGAAAAAAAATCTTTTGACTTATCAAGGATTACAGGACATGTTGAATTCTTTACCTAGCTAAGAGCAATGGAATATCTTTGATTTTCCAGGATTACAAGCGGCACTTGTGGTGAGCAGATGTGTCTTTTGTGGAGAATGCACCACACAATCCATTAACCAGATTTCTAAACCATGTTCCCCAAAGTTTCTGGTTCCAGTTGCACTTGTCTGAGGTAGAGTAGAGCTCTTAAACTGAAAAATGCAAATCTATTACTCTGGCCTCCTTAAGTTACCAGAAAAGGCAGAAAAAGAAGCTGTTTTCATAGGAACTTTTAAAAGAATGCTGCCGTTCTATGTTTGATAAGCAGTTAAATTCTATACAGCAGCTTCCCTACAACTATTTAACTGTGCTACTTTGTCCAGCTAATAAAATATGTATGTACCCAGAGAGTTTTTCCTTCATGACCTTCACTATACAGCCGAGGATTAACAAGCACTTTGTTTGCTTGGACTGCTCACAATACTGCTTTTCATGCTTTTAGAGAAAGCAAGAGCTCTGACCTGCAAATTCAAAGCTACAAGATGAGTAAGACCACTGACCATAAAGGGTTAAAATGTTCACTGCAATCTCATAGATATTTTCTTCAGGCTATTCAAAGCTGTGCTCATTTTCTAACTGCCAAGGCTTTTGCAATTCATACATGTATCTTAATTTCAGGATAGTCCTTTATGCTCTCTGGAACCACAGAATCTTGGGAATTATCATTGAGAATGTCTTTCATTTTCTGCCCTCTTTCAGCTTCAAATTCATCTTGAGAAATAAATTACTTGACCTACTAGATTAAAATAAGATAAAAACTTCACTATTAAATTCTGCACTAACAAAATTCACAGCAAAATTTATGTTAACATTTGAATCCCATTCTCATCCAGGACATGAAAACTGCTTAACATTTCCTTGCCCTTGAAATATAAGCCTAGGAATTTAAAGTTTCCAAGTTTTGCTCCATTATTTAAACAATCTTTATAGATTTGATGCCGGAAAGATTACATTAGTGGAGTTGCTTGTTTTTCTATTTACCTCCAATCAACAAGATGTTAAACATATGAAACGAGTTGTTCTCCATAAACTTTTGAGCAGGCAAATGTCCCTTCCATTATACACCTACCAGTCAGCCTACTCTTTTTAGCAAGAAAAGAAATTACGTATTTTGTTGACTGACTCTTTTCAGCGGTGCCAGCACAGGAGAGCACACACACAGACCTCAGCTGTGCAAGTTCAACACCCACTTGATCAATTGGCCATTTAAGCAACAATCTCCACTGGAGCCACGCATGTATCGATGCTGGCACCTTTGTTATAGGGACGATCACCTTTAGGACAGGTGGGAGATAAGTGGAGAAGCAAGCGGTGCTAATGCCTTACGCTGCCTTGGTTGTTTCGGCCAAGCCAGAAAATGGAAGCAAAATGCATCAGCCTGCATCAGGGAACGTGCACGTTTCCTTCTCAACTCTTACGTACATGCAAACAAAGGCATGTGAATGAAACCTGAAAAATCTGGCTAAGATGGACCTTAAATTAACCCAAAAGCTCAAACCAGTCTTGTGTTCCCTGAAGTATGGAATGCACCCACATTTTTAAGCGTAGTACAGATGGTAAAGTCCGGGGCACCGGACTTTACTTGGTTCATACTCCTTTGTTTTTACTCTGAATGCTAAATGACAGTAGTTAAGGAGATACAGACCCTGTAAAGTAGTTTTTATTTGAGGTATGTTCTTTTCATCTTTATTCACTTTAAACTAAAAAAGCTGTAATAAATGAAGAATCAAAATCTATTCACAGCCCTAACGCATTACACCTGCAACTAGCTTAATGAATTTCACATTTTTTAAACTTAAACTTCTTCCTGCTAGTCATGAAGCTAGGTTTTGCTCTTTTGGGGAAATTCCAAAGGAAACTTCCTTTTATTTGATTTATTTTTATTTTTATTTTTATTTTTATTTTTGAAGATAGCGTTTTGTTGTTGATATAATGATCTACTTTTCCATACAAGATTGGTTGTCAGAACCAAACCCTTAAAGGGACTAGTTTGTATCACTGTTATTATTATCTAGAAGAGTTTGAAATTAGGCATAACAAGATAAATCTCAAAATAAGCCTGACTGCCTTTCTTTTCATTCTTTCCCTCTTACTATCATAGTTATTCATATTCCTATGACTGAATGTAAAGTTTCACCTTAAACTTATGTCTGCCTAAGTTCTGGCACTTCAAAACTGAAGTAAATTAAAAAGCATTGTCCCTAAGTCTCCCTAAAACCCTAGTTAAAATTGCATGTTCAATATTAATATAGTTACTGAAGCTCAGATAGTCAGATAAAAAGACCAAAAAAGAAGAAAGTTGAAAGCAATAATAAAGGGTAAGACACTCTAAAACATCACCAGAGACAAGAGGGTTGGAAGATATCACAGCCTCTTTAAAAATGTAAATCTTTTGGAAATGCTTTGGATTTGGAGATGAAAGTCAGAAATATCACTATTCTTCCAAAAGGCAAGAAATATTACATAAGGATAATACATACTTATTATGTAGATAGTGCCTAGCACCAAAATCAGAACTAGCAGTAAAAGCTCTGTATTGCTTTCTCCTTTGTAAGCAAAAAAGCTACTTCCATTTTTTTTTTTTTTTGTGAGGACAAAAGAGGTAATACGAATCAAAGGGTAACTTCCCAGAAACCATGTAAAACTCCCCATGCAGCCAATGTATGGCATCTCTACCTCACCTGATAGGGCTGCTGCATGCCTACCAAACAGTCCAGCAGAAAAGATTGTTTTCAAGTTGTTTAGCAGTTGGGAGTAGGCAGCAGTAAGCAGTTGAAATATTTAACAATTTGCTGTACAAAATCCTATCCATTCCCCAAATAATAATTTTATCCTTTTAACTACAATAGCAGGTACAATCTAACACCTGTTAGGGACCGAGAGAGGACAGGGATTGAGTATTAATGTGCAATTACAGCATGGTCACCATGTCACCATGTCACCACCTCTTTTTTGACTAGTGTCTCTGAGTAGTGTCTAGACCTTTACTGAGGCAACTTTGTCAGCTAACATAATGTTAGTCTGGCATTTCCTTGCAAAAGAAACAAATATTATCATCCTGAAGGGCATAAGACACTTCGGGATATGATTCTGAAACAGGTGGTATCAATAAGAATTATCTTTCTCATCACAGTCATCAATTTACAGAGAAAGAAAGAAACAAGCAAATAAACTGTAGCTGCAGTGGTGCAAAAAGTGCTTAAGATATATGATCAATTGGGTCATTGTAGTCAGAAATCTTCAAGCATCTGGACCAGCTCTGATAGTATGAATTGGCCCCACTCAGTGCCGACTGTTGATACATGTCAGCAGTTAGTGAAAATATGTTTATTTAACAAAGAAAAAGGGAAATTCAATCACCATAACTCTCTGCCAGAGAGGCTAATTTTGGCTAGCAAGTAAATGGTGACACTGCTACTGTCTCTACCAAGTCCAATCCAGGCTGGTGTAGCCTAGCAATCTCAGACAAAAATTACTCACAAAAAGTGGATTTTCATTGCAACATTCCCACAAATGAACCATCAATTGCAAGCTGAGATGTATTTGTCATTTCATGGAGTATCTGTCCCCCTCTCCCACCTGAGCTGAATTCTTTTATTTAGGCAAGAACAGATACAAATCAAGAAATCCTTTTCCATCAGAGAGCTAAATATAAATAAAAACCCCAGAAATCTACAGGCAAACTACATGTTAGAAATAGACAGAGGAAACAGTGCTGTTTGTATACGTCTATTGCAGTTGGATTCCCAGATAAACAGGAGGCAAGGAAAATTCTCACAGCACCTTGTACATCGCTGACTGTAATGTATGTCCTCGTTGCCTGGATACCTCTAGTGAATTACCGAGCAAGGGTGCGAGTTTTTTACCCTGATCAGTATTAAATAAAAAAATCTCAACCTCCTTCTCTATAAGAGGCAGAAGATGCACATGGAAGCTTCCCTCGCCTGTGCCAGCCGAATGCCAGAAAGAGACAAATCGAGCCTTGAGAATTTTAAATCTTGTGGGTTGCCGTGCCATGTTATGAACTAGATCTCATACAATTCATCACCCAAGTTGCAGAAAAATAGTTCAAGAACTCAAAATAATGAATTCTGTCATTTCCAATAGAAGTGTGAAGGGAGAATTATGAATGAACCTTTTAAAAACACGTATGTGGAGGGAGATTGCCCTTCTACAAAATGAAAGCAGCAGGCTTCTATTTAAATGGCCCAATCCTGAAAGCGAGACCTTTCATTTTCAATTAACTTAAATTGACAATTGAGAAAGGTTTGAAAATGTTGTTGGAGCCTTTCAGTTTGATAGATCTCAGTTCTGACATTACACACACCATTCTGACCTGATTTTTAGGGTGTGCTGTTTTAAAATTGAGAATCTGAAATGAAAAATATTTGATTCAATCAAAGCTGTTGTAAGACATTCAAACATCTTAATCTGTTAGAAATGCATTTTCCTTATTTTCTCATCATGACATGTATATAACGCATCATTCATTGATGCACCAAAACCTAAGAGCCATGCCTTCCCTCAACCTTACATTCTTTTATGTTGCAGGAATACTTTCACTGAGAAATTTAATTTTATTACAGAATATACTACCATGTACAACAGGCAACTATTTACCTGACAAATAAAGTCTTTCTTTATATTCCAAAGCACTCTACATTACAAATCTACTGTACCAGAGTAATGCAGTTACCCAATATGACATACCTCCTGTCCATCTGACACAACACAGGCAAATCAAACTGATTTTCAGGCTTAATATTAATTCTCAAACACAGAAATGGAGGACTTCTGAAGAGCTAAACAGCTTCATTAAATGAAAAAAAAAAATTAAAAAACTAAAATAAACAAATCAGAGAATATTTTGAAGCTTACAAGCAAGAGATGGGTCTTTGAAACCACTGAGAAGTGAGGCAGAGATCCCCACACTGAAATAATCCATTTATCAATTAAGACACGGAGTACGTTGCCTCTGCTATTTGACAGATGTAAAAGCACTATCTGCTCAGCTCAGAACACCCCTACACCAATAATGCAGTTTTAAATCAGTCATGAATTATTGTTTGTTATAATAGACTAAATTCTCAAGTGAACAAAAAACAAATAAAAAGTTGATGTTTTGTTCCATCTTATGGCTTGTCATATTGTTAGTTTTGAGTTGAATTTTTTTCAGGAAGTATCTTTTAATTTATGACCTGCCAAGAATTAAATTGTGTAAAGCAATGTTTTCTTTCTCATAGCCAGTGGCAATTGGTGTAAAAGATGCAGGTCTGCAGATAACACTGATGACATACTAGATCCTATTTTTCCACCACAGGCTTAACAGACAGGCAACCTCTTGTAGTATGGAGTCCATATACCCACGACATAAGGTCTGCCATGAAGTTTGAAACTGAAGCCACATCGAGCTTAAGGTCTGAGTTCTGTTCTTGCTACTGTAGGTTTTGGGAAACCCAGCAGAATCAACCATGATTTGATTTGGAGATTCAAACCTGGGCAAGAAATACTGGGCCATTATCTTGAGGGAAGGCAGCAGTAAAGACCTCCTTATACAAGGATACTTCTGTTAGGGAATTGGCTTAGCGATAATTTAATTCTGTGCACAAATTAGAAGTAAACACCACTTGGCCATCCAAGGAACTGGCCATTATAGCTGGGCCACAAGAAACCCATTTTCCTCGTTGTACCTTCATGGTAGGAGGTAGTATGGAGGGCAGCGGTAGCTCCATGCCACCCGAAGCTTTTCCCAATACGCTGCCTAGGAGAACTTGCAATAGCCATCTTGGAAATGGCAGGACCTCTGCATTGCTCTAGTTCGAAACTTCTGATACTAAGTACTAAAATTTTTGCAAGATATACTCCTCTTGTAATACAAGGCAAGTTGCAGAGAAAGTTTCCCTTTGTGTTAAGGAAACACAAAGTTTGCACTCCAGGAAAAGAGTCCAAATGTGTGAGTTGCAAAAATCAAAGGTAACACCATGAACAAGGTAACAGCATCCTGATCCTGTCTCACACCTATTTGTTTGGGGTTTTTTAAATAAATATCTGAAGTGAGACTTAGGTATCCTGGTGTCTTTCAGCAGGAGAGAGACAGGTACAGGACACAGAGTACTGCACAATGAAAATAGTACTTTCAAAATTCTTTTTTACTCTGAAAACTTCAGAAGCTGAAGGATAATGAGAAGTGTGAACTGAACTACCACAAATTTTGTCCCTTTTCCCCCCACCATATGACTATGAAAAAGAAAGTAAAACAATGAAATGACAACAATACTGTTCATCATATTTGAAAACACCTGCATAATATATAAATATTTAATATGCTTCCTATATAAGATGTAAGATCTTCTTAAGGAATATGGGAAATGACATAGCACTTTATAGTTTCCTTAGCACACAAGAGATTGAGGGTTTGAAAGCTGTGTAGCATAGTAAGTCTGATTCACTAGCTCAGTTTTAACGAACTCAGCATCAATTAACAGAGATGCTATGTTAAATTACTCCACTTTCTATGTAATACAGATGCTAAATCACAATAAATCAAAGCGTGTGCAGCACTTTACAAAGCCTGCACAAATGAAGGTCCAATTTAACATAGTTTACTATGGAATAGGATTCACTGTTAAAAATGTATATATAAAGTCGCTTTATAATACCGATACCATTGTAATCTACTGTCTACTTTCCAAAATGCTTGACTATATTGCCCATTTCAGGGTACAGAGACAGATGCTCAACTCACAAGAGTGACATCTGAAAGTTGGCTTTCATCAAAGATACCCTGTAAACAGTGCACCTGCGCCACTTTAAAAGCTGGATCCACCTGCAAAACTCACCCTTGGATTGCTTTGCTTGTTTCATGCTTGAATTTTTCTCTTTGAATTATTTTCCTTCTAAGTATTTTGAGACTCTCTAACAAGGCATCCAGCACTGGCCAAGGGCTACTACTAGCACATCTCTACAATAACAATTCATCTGTTGCACAGGTGACCATGAGGGCGGGGGCGGAGAAATCAATAAGAGAGGCAAAACCAAAAAAGCTTTTAGAAAATGTTCCTTAACCCGGTGCGAAGCCGTGACTTCGGCCGTTGAGGAGCCACAAATGCCAGCACAGCGCCAAGCAGCCGTGCGGCCGGACGCGGCGCAGGGACAGAGCGGCCGGGACAGGGACACGCACACAGGGACACGCACTCCCGGGGACACACACACACCCCTCCAGGAGCCCGGGGCTGCGCCCAGTGCGGCGCCTTCCCCGCAACGCCCCTGGAGCCGATAACAGGGACACGTGACCAGGCGACTTAGGGGAAAAAAAATAGTTAAAAAATAATAACATAAAATCCCCCCAAACCGGCTGCTGTCCGCTTGGCCACCGGCTGTGCCGCCGCGCACGTCGGCCCCTCCGGCGCGGCGGGCGGCGCGGGGCTGTGTCACCAGGCGGCCGCCGGCCCCCGGGAACTTACCGGCGGGGCCGCCCCGTCCCTCGGCCCCCGACGGCGCGGTCGCAGCTCAGGCCGGCGGCATCCCCCGGGCCTCCTGCCTCCCCCGCACCCCCCGGCTCCCCGCGGACGTCCCGGCGCTGGGCTGCGCGACTTGTTTGGTACGGTGACAACGTCCTCACCATATGCTGAAGCGGNCCCTCGGCCGGCTCCGCGGCAGCGCCCCTGGCCGCCAGGACGGGAAGCGGCCGGTGCCCCGCTCCCGCGGCTGTACCCCGCCGGTCACCCTCGCCTCTGTGACAAGGGCAAATGTCCCCCGGGCCGCCCTGCTCTGCCCCGGTAGGCGAGCCCAGCGCTCCGCAGGGACCGAGCGAATGGCGACCCGTGTCCGCGGGGCCGATCCCGCAGCACCCGCCCGCGGCCCTCAGCTCCCCACTGTCCTGGGTAGCCACACATTTGCGGACACTCCGATCTCAAGTGTTCCCGTCCCGGTGTCGCTCTCTTGTCTTCACTGAAGCTGTCACGGGAGGAAAGCAGCCCCCTTTTTTTAGCTCGGTGCTTGGCTATGTAGAGAAATGAGATCAAACACGGGGATGCACTGCAAACTCTGGGTTCTCTGCGCTAGAGACACTTCGCCGGCCTCTTAGAGCTGAGAAGGTCGTGACACGAGGAAGTGTTTATAAAACAATAATTGCCGTTGTCTTCAGACATTGAACATTCACAGACTCGAAACAATAATTAACGCCTTGCTTATGATACTACCCGCTCAAACCCACAAAGGCATCAGGAAGAATGGAAATAATTAAAGGAAGGATGGTGTCTTGTCACTCCACACATCATCCTGGGGGGCCTCCTCGGCCGCGTGAAGGATGGATATTTGGCACAAGTTCACCATGTAAGACTGACAAAAGTCCCCGTAAGAACGGGCTGCCTCGCCGTGGGTGCGTGAACACGCCTGACATCCGCACCCGCACACCCGTGTCAGTGATTTAACGACGCTCTCACAGGAGAGGGACTGCGCGGACTCTACACAGGAAGGAGGTTGGAAAAAAAAATATGAAAAATGTTCTCTTCCTCCAGTCTCTGAAAGCGGCCGGTGATTGATTGGTTTCCCCAGCAAGCAGATCAGCGGGTTTCCTCTACTTTCTTACTGGCGGTACCTTGCCATGCTGTTGGATCTCGTTAAGATGGCCAATTCCTCATTTCCAGAATTTGCCCGTGAAAACTCTGGATCCGGTTTCTAGGGGCTTTCGATTGTGATTGTCCCTTGAAAGGAACAAAGAGAATTTTGCTTGACAGTTCCCCCCCCCCCCCCCCCCCCCCATTACAAAACATTAATAATCAGTGGAAATAATTGTCCGGATAGCCACAAGAAAGGTGTAAATACATCCAAAGCCCTCCGGTGTTATTTCAAAGGCGGTTTTTAAAAGGCCAATAAAAGTGGCCGAGGAAGACTTGTTTCTGAGGAGTTCTTGTCCATCTCCTGCCGCAGATAAAATACTGCAGGCAAGGGCAGCACTGACAGTGAAATAAACGTTACTGCTGCTGGCTCCGGCGCGCCTCGGAGCAATCCGCAGGCACAAATAGCCGGCTTAAAAAGTGACTATCACTTATGTGAGGGGTTTTTTTTACCTCTTTTCAGTGAATCTCGGACGTATGCCGTGGGCTAATAACCAGTTTTCTTAGATGAATAAAGAGGGTATGTGGGAGTTTCTTTGCTGTTTTAATTAGAATAAAGTTAACACGTTAAAGCCATGTGGTCATCTGAGGCAACTGTATTCTTACACTTGCATCCAGATGTGGGTGGATTTGATGGCGGGTGGGGGAGATAGAGGAGGGAGTCAAGACGTTTTTATTCCAGTCCCTTCAGCGTATACAAACGTTATTGTTATTTTTTCTGCAGGAAAGGTACTGCTTTGTTCCAAAAGCAAATAGCTTGCAGAAGAGTAAATGAAATTTCTTTCCTGTGAGGGGAATATTCGCGTGTATTTCTCATCACATAAGGCCACATTTGATTTAACCTTAATGTAACTAGTGGTTTTCATTTTGACTTCAGAGTTTCCTTAAATGTTTTTTATTAAGTGGTTGCCTCTTATAGTTACCAACGTTTTTGAGGAAGAGTGGGGTGCGGCACAGAGTCCCTTGATGGTCACCTCGCCGCCAGTGCTACCACTGAAGCAGCATTTTCACGTGTCACGTCCACGATGAAATCGTGTGACCACCCTAAGAGCCGCGGTAGCTGTAAACTGCCCCAACGCCCGTGGCCGGGGGCCCTTCCCGCTTCCCTCAAGGGTGGAGGCTCCCGCCACCTCCAGTCCTCCCGCCCTCTATTGAGGATGGAGCACCAAGACACTAGGACAGCGGCCAGATCCCTCTGCCCCGGATCTCCTAAAGCACCAGCTGGGCCATCGAAGGCAGGAGATACCTCTTCTGCACTCCACAGCTCTCCCAAACTACACCCCGGGGAGCAGGGCTGGAAGGCGGTGCCGAGGGGAGAAAACCCACGAAGCCTTTTACCGCGGAGATAACGAATATTTCCAGGCGTTGACCTCAAGGGGAAAGTCCCAGACAGTATGATCTCTGTGCCATTTTGAAGAAGCCCCTCTAATCACCTGGCTGCCCCTGGCTGTGTCCGCAGACAGCTGCTGGGCGGCTGCCCGCCGGGCTGCGGCCGCCGGCATAGCCCCCTCGTTCCAGCGGGGCCAGCGACCCCCGCCCCGGGCGAGCAGCCCGGCACGCTCCCGCAGGGCAACATCTGCGAGGGTCTGCCCTTCCCGACCTGCTCTCAGCAGCGTTTGTCAATCCCTCGCCAGGCAGTTTATTCGGGGAGAAAACAAGGGGAGCTGGCGGAGCTGCCTCTGCGGGCGGCGGGGCAAGGGCTGGGGTCGGAAACTGGCGGCCGCCCATCGCGGCAACCCGCCCGGTCTCCTCTCGCTTCGTTCCGGTATCATTAACCTGCGGGTGAAGCAACTGTTTGTGTGCACTCTCTCCCTCCCCTGGGCTGCTTTTTTCCCTGTTACTGATCCATCCTTCGTAAATCATTTATGGGGAACTAGGCACTTCTCTCCTCGCAGGAGCTTCCCTTGAAAAACTTTCCCATCTTAAGGCAAGCGCCTTTCCTTTGTTATCACGAATAATTGATAAAGGACCCCAACGTGCCTTCAAAAACCATCTAAACGGCTGCCGGGAACTATAGTCACTTGGGGTCACGGGGTGCTCCTGCCTTTAAAAGCGCAATACAGGAAACGATCAGGACCAAACCGGTTTAAAGAAACAGATAGTTTTATGTGGTTACCTGAAACCATAAATGGGAAACGCGATCTAATTTTACAGTTTCTGGTATCGAGCGTTCAAGCTGACTTCTGCAGAGCCCTTTCCCCCTCCCTCTGATCAGAGAGCACCTGGCATTCTGTACTAAGGTTTCTGCGTTTTGTTGCTTCGGAAAACAGACTGAAAGTGCATTGTTGAAAAGAAAAAGAAGAGCCGTAAACCTCTTAAAACTCTGAATCGTCAGATTACGCCGGCACCACGCGGCTGTGAACAGATTTCAAGGGATGCATTAGAGACTGGTTTCTTTAGAGGTTCCCTGGCTAAACTATTAATTGTCAGGATTTCATGAAAGATTTGCAGACTTTACAATCATTTATGATCCGTGCAATAAAAACTCGGAGATATGGGCAAACTGGTTCAAGGTGTAATGCAAAGATGTATTAGGTGCCCTTGGCAACTATCTGTGGGTGCTGTTTGTGTTCTCCGAACACGCCCTTCGCTGCAATGAACATTTCTGCAAACCGCGGGTTGGGTTGTTCATTTCCAGAGCTCTGAAGGTTCACACAAAAGAGCTATAGATTTCAGGCAGGAGAATCGAATGCTTGGGAACTCATTCTAGTCCCCCGAAGAGTTCAAATGCAAGTGAGATAATTACCCTTGACGAAAAGTAAACTTCGAGGGAAAATATATGCCTCTCCCCCTCGTAAATTAAAAGCCCGCCAGAGAGTAGGTCTGAGTGTTCAGCGCCGCAGTGCTCTCCTGACCCCCATCCAGGCGGAGATCACATTATTGTCCACCGCAGCAGAAGGCGGAGAGGAACCCCTCGAATCCCAAGAAAGACAGCTCAAAGGGTATCGCCGGCCCTCCGACGATATCCTATTTAGGAGCCTCACAGGCGAGCACCCCAGGCATTTTAAAGATTATCCCCCTAAAGATCTTTGAAGATTATGCTAATGACTGCAGATTACACGAGTTTACTGCCAGAGCAGCCGAACAAAACCCGCCTCGTGGCGGCTGCCCGCGGTCATTTTCTGCCTCTCTTTTAAGATGATTTGCGCCTCCCTCCCTCGGCCGTTCCCTTCATTAGCAGCGGAGGGAGGCGGGAGGCGCGGGGGGCTCCCGCTGCCCCGCTCTGTCTAACGGGGCGGGGGGGCTGCGGCGGCGGCGGGGTGTGCCCAGCCGGGCCGGGCCGGGCCGGGCAGCGCCGCAGGTACGGGGGAGCCGTGCGAGACCCAGCCGTGCCACCTAGCGGCGCCGGGCCGCGCTGCCCGCCGCCTGCCGCCCGGCACCTGCTGCCCGCCGCCGCCCGCCCCACACCGCCCCCGCCACCGGGCACAGGGAGGCCGCGGCGCGGCACAACCGCAGGGTGCCCGCGGCGGGAGCAAGGGAGGAGCTCCCAGCCGGCAACCTGTAAGTCAGAAAGTGGGCAAAATCTTGCCAGCGTGTGCCAAGTGTCACACTCGACGCGTCCCACATATAGAAGGGGGAGAGGAAACGATGGGCAGTCAGAAGGTTTGACACTGCCAGAATGCTTAGTTCACCCCGGCCCCACCCCACTCCCCATCTTGACCCTTTCACTCCTCAAACAGATAGATGGCTAAGTAAGAGTGTAAGAGCCAGGATCTCCTTCCCGTTTGCTTCACCTGACTCATGTCTGTAGTTCTAGCAATTTGCTCTCCAGAAAAAGCACGTCCTCTGGTTCTGCAAATAAGGGGTGTGGAGCACATCATCGTCTAGGACGTTGTCATGAACACACCTATAGTGCATGCGTGAGAGTATGAATCATGTTCATGTGTTTGTTTTTCTGATTAAAAATCCTGCCAGGCTAAAACAGGAGTAAGGGCTTGGAAGCACAAATGCTCCACTGATGTAATGAGAACACATATAACGAAAATTATTCCCCAGCTGAAGACAGTGGCTGCATATTTGGAGATACAGTTTTGATCCTGTTGCTGACCCCAAAACATATTCATAATATACCCTATGCAAATTAGGATTCGTTTCCTCCCAAAATACAGCCAAGAAATGCATGCATGAACAAATGTGAAAGGAAAAACATTTAATGGTGATTGTGAGTGCTTCAACATGGTGTAAAAGCACTGGCCATAGCAGATCAGCTGTCTAAAGATTTGCTGCTTGGTCTATGCATGTGAAGTGTGTTGTTCTGTGATTATTTGATGCCTATCATGTGATTTAGAATACATCTCATGCTTATCTACAAAAACGATCCAAAAACTATATGCATGGCAATTTTAGCATAGGTATATATCTGCTAGTCTGCATGGTCTATGGGCTACTCTGGAATGATCCTAACTCAAGCAGAGACTTCTCTCTCTAGAAGTATGCAGTGGTTGCATTAGACTGCCTGCCTGATGATACAGGGAAATACCTTGGAAACTGTAGGATAGGTAAGCAGAGAACATTGCTGTTGAAAGAGATTTAAACAGTACTGATACAAGAACACAACAAAAATGAAGCTGGCTGCAAGAGAGATTAACAAGGATGAGCATGCATCTGATACATAATTTGTACACAAAATAGTTCCAACTCATTGATTCAGTTAGAGGAGATGGAATTAAAAATGTAGGCATGGAAAAAGAAAATTATCTATACTGATAAGTGAGCATAATTCACACTGTGTATACTGCTAAACAGTGTGTACACATTGATATTGACAGGGTAGACATGGTGTATGAAAATCATCTTCTGCTGAGAGTTGGAAATAATGCAATCTCCATGACATCAACTGAAGAAAACTTGTTTTCAGTCAGGCTCTGTGGGTAAAAAGCATCCTGGAAGTCTAACAAACCTTTTAAGAAATTCCATTTCTGTGTTAATAATGATGGTTAAAACCAAGTGGTCTGTTTGGGCTATTTTCATGCTCACAATGATGCAGAAAAGACAAAACAATTCAATTTTGCCTAGGTCTTAAAAGTTTGCCAGATTTTTTTTTAGCATTCCAGAGCGCATTGTTCTTGAGACTGAACTTAAAAAATTGCAGAATAGGTTTGGAGCCCATTTGGGTGTCAAATTGTTTAAAAAAAAATTAACTTTTTCCTCTTTGCAAATTACCACCTTTTAAGTGGAGGCACAGACTCGTGGCAATACTCATGGTTTTATTTACTTTTTTAGTATTCCTTCACATTCTCCTCAATCCATGCAAACCACAGTGATTCATCTTTGTCTGAAAAGCGCCGCTTTAGGAAAATCTGGCCAACTCCTTCCTGATGGTTTCAGTTGAACTGGTTGCACGTTAACCAATTCATCACTGTTGGCTCAGAAACACATGGTCAGGTCTTTAGTGCAGAAGAAGGCCTAAATCTTGGCCATAGGAGCTGAGGCTGAAGGGCTGGACCCAGGTGAGTGCTGAAGAACTTGGCCAGTCCCATCTTTGCTCCAAACACTTCTTCTTAGGTTGCCCACCAGCTAGCTTAAAGCTGACAGTTCCTCACACCTGCTGCCAACTGTGTCAAAATTACACCAACTTGTTTCCTGTTAGATGATTCTAACAGTACTGGGCATGCATGCAAGTTATGATAGGAGATCTGAGCAGGAGGTATAATGTTCAAAACACAGATTAAAGAGGGCTGGCAGCTTGCAGCAGAAGGTAAGTGGCTGTATTCTGGGTTAACTACAGTGCTGGAGATCTTGAAGGTGTAAGAACTAGATGATCTTTAAGGTTCATTCCAACCCAAATCATTGTATAACTTTAGTCATCTCTGAGGGCAAGAATCTCTGTCTGTCTTCAAGTTCTGAAGTTATCAAATCCAGAAGGGGCAGGCCCTTTTGTATGTACAGTGTACCTCAGCCTTTCATGTGGTCATAGAACTACCAAAGCTATGAAGAACCCAGGGAGAGCAGTGATTCATGTATATTCCTCATATTTTGTATAGAGCTCAGCAACATTCAGCTCACATGATCAAACTCTACTGTGTTCAGATTTATGTTAATAATATGAGCCTACTTTTATTTCTAAGGTAAGAAAAATGAAGAAGAATGGCATTTTGTCATTGCAGTAGTTATTTTTGACTGCTGTTTAACATAGCTAGAGATTAAAACTCTGCATTTTCATTTTCATGTGAAATAATACAGCCTCCCTTAAGTCTAACCAGAACATCATTGCAGTATGGGCATTCTTACATTCTAGACAGTGAATCTAAATTTATCATTTATTTAAATATTTTGCATAAAGCTAAAAGCTTAATAAAGAAAGTGCAAAATCACACATCACTTAAGGTTGCAAAGAGACTATATTTATTTACCAAATAATTTGTAAAATTTAGTCACTAACCCCATGAAATATACTGTGGTGACCATAAAAACTGCACCCCATAAATTATATCACACTATGTAAAATAACACTGTTAATTTTCAGTGTATTTTCTCATACTGATTTGTACATAGGCATTTTCTTTCATGCAATGGGAAAGATTGGTGCATGTTTCTGCTGGCCTGACAGTAGGATGTTTTAGCGAAGTGCTCAGATTGGCTTTTCCTAGGAAGTTTGTATGTGATATGGTAACATGCTAACATGGATCCACCTTTGACAGTATCCACCTTTTCCTGAGAAATGGAAAAAAAAGACCATTTAAGCCCGATGATGTGCTGGTTAAAAGAAATTAAATGCATCAAACTCGTTACAAGATAGCTGTTTCAAGAGTTATTGGCCTGCCTCTTTAATACAAAAGATGCAAACCAAAAGAAGCATGCTGGGAAAGAGCACTTTGAGAGGAAATTTTCTCCTCAGTGTGGAATACATTGGATGCTCTGAGAAAGAAGTCCTTGGGAAATAGCTGCTTCTCTATTGTCTCTGTGGCCATTATCACAGAACAGCTGATTTGTCTTTGAGGGATAATCTATATAAGTATTTATGCATTTTTTTAGATGTACTACTTCCTTTGCTTTCTCAGTAGACTTATTGTGTGATATTTTGCCAAGTTTCTAGGCTCACTCTATTCCATTTACTTATTCATGTACCTAGTGTAATGGGATGTTCCTCATGTTGTAATAAATAGAACTTCTGGAGAGAAGGCCAGACACAAATAGGAAAGAAAAGAGGCTTCAGACTCCCTAAAGATGAAACAGCATTCTCCACATGGTCTAGCACAAGAATTCAGTGCTACAAAGCATGCATGGAAGAAGATCCAAGACAATGTTTTTCAGGTGCTTGAAACAAACCATATGCACCAGAACCAGGACTGTGTTGAATCTGAACTACTGGTGTTCACCAGATTCATCTTCTGTTATTGTGTTTGAGCCTCTGGGCTGGAAATATGTACTATGAAGTGAACTTCAGACTTTCTTCTGTATTGGAAGCATCTCTTCCCAATACCATTCACCATATAGTGTTGTATGAAAAAGGGAAGGGGATTCAGAAACATGAAACTTAAATGAGCCCTATGACTGAAGAAGGCATCAGATGAAACTTCTTGAGAAATCTTATTTTCAAAATATCTCTTATCCTGACTTGTAAAGAGACAAAAGTGACTAAAGTGAGTTACCACACTGAACAGGCTGCCAAAAGAAGCTCTTTTAAGGGCAAACAACTATTTATATGCCTTCAATTTACTGCCACTGTTCAAACAGGTAAATTTAGACTAATTCATTTCTATTCATGTTTCATCTTATTTTTTGACAAAGTAAAAATGTGTAGCTGAAATACATGTATACAGCCCTCTTGTGGGCCTTAATTACAAGAGTTTTGCTAATCATTGAGGCAGAACACCTGTATATGCATATAGCAATTGGAAGATTAACTCTTTTAGTAGATGAATCTCCTTTTTGTGCTTTAATTCAAAATCGCTAATTATAGTTTTAATGCCTCATGGAAGAAAACAGAGAGAAATTACATTTTTTTCTCAGTCTTATTCCTTTGCATGTGACAATTTTAATGATTCGAATTCCTATTCTCTACAGTAGTTTATGTGTCTTGTATTTTGTGAGAGTGTGTAAAATGTAAACTCTATTTTATTTCTCTGTAAATGTCAGGAGAGTATAAATCAATAATAGAGTGGTAACTGTGCAATTAACTCCTGTCACCCCTGTACCTTCACATTAGCATCACTGAGAATGATCTTACCCTTTCAGTGACCTCAGTAAAAGCAATAACATCCTTTTCTGCTAAAGTTAATTTTTTTAAGTGAACCTAAAGCTCCTGAAAGGTGATAGATTGACAATCCTGTAAAGTGAAGTTCCTTATTTGGTCATTGACTATGGGTAGTATGTAATTCCACAAATTATCTACTGATCCAACCCTGCCCCAGAAGGATAAGAATGGAGTCTGGTACTTCTTCTTTCACCCATTTCATTGAGGCATCACAACTTGGATGCCAGTAGTCAGGGTAGTTTCTGATGCAGTTGCTGTCAGTTAGCAAGCAGAGCTGGAATTCCAATTCATTTTCATTTACTGTGATCACTATTGACAAAAGGTAGATGGCCACCACAGACACACAGTTGTAGGTTCTGTATCCTATCCCTTAAGCTGCTTCATTTGCAAAATGGCACCTAATAGCAGTTCAAAATGCATCAGGAAATCCTTGAAACAACTAAGAAAGTTAAATGCAATGTAATAACCTTCTGTCAAGCTGGTAGTAAGATTTTGAAAGCTGAAGCTTTGGAAGCCTTATGCATTAGTGGGGAAAATAAATTCAGCAAACAGGCAAGTGCAAGATAATTTAATTACTCTCACAAGTGTATTTTCATGTATTGATTTTACATCATATGATAGTTCTAATCAGGTCTGTGTGTATTTGCCAGAACTCTGAAAGGTAATGGCACTCTGAGACTTGTGACTGGAAGGGTTTTCCCTTGTCCCCTCTGCCACATATCTCAGCCAAAGAGAGAAATGTCTCTGTGACCCTGTCTCTCTTGTCTAAAAGGAAAATGCCTTAAAGTGTTCCAGGCCAGTCTGGATGGTACTTTGAGCAGCCTGATCTAGTAGACACTGTCCATTATCTTTGAGGTCCTTTCAAATCCAAACCATTCTTTGAAAACATGCAAATACTTCCCTATTTCAGAGCAGTATAGGATACAAACAAATATACAGAGAATATGAACTGTTCTGATAAACTACCAATAAAGGAGTCAGATATGAAGCTGAGGTAAGACCATGCCAAGATTCACCCTTTGATGGTTGAATGGGTTTTGTTTCCTTGAATGTAGGTGCAAAGAAACATCTGAAGAGCAATTGAAATGGCCCCTGTTTATGATGGATCTCTTTGTAGGTGTACTTCTGTAATTTTATGTTCAGATGGACCTTAGCAGACTGCACAAAATAAATTCCCCTTTTTTCTGCATTAGTCAGTGGTATAGTTGCAACCAGTAAAGAGCTTGTCTTCTGCTTTCTGCCCCAAGAAAAGAGTTTTGCCATGAACATTGTCCTCTAGTTTTATGGGGAAGGTGAGGGGTTTTGTCTCTCATTTCAATCTTTTTTGAAAAAAAAAAAGGTACAACCAACGGAGTATTTAGCAGGTGCAAGTTTAGGCCCTTGGACTATGTCTATACTAAAACATGTGGGTAAGATAGGAGTTAAGGGTCCTACTTCTTTTCCTATGGTTTTATAGGGAAGAAACCTGATAGGTTAGTCTGGAATGAGCTACAGTGCTATCTATGTTTTCTACACCACCCCTTACTAGACAATGAAGTGAGAAGAGCTAGAGGATATGTTGGATATACTGTACATAGTCATAAGGCCTTGTAGTATTTCTATCGTAATCGAGTCCTACTATTTTCTTTACAGCAAGCTGTTCATTGCAGCTCTCTTAAGACAGCCTGGTCCTTTGAAATGTGACAGGGGTCATATGATTTGGAGCAGAGGATGAGGGAATTCTTTTAAATGTTGTAGGGACTTAATATCTTTCATTAAATGTGTTGAAAGATGTGTTTCCAGTGCTTGAGATAGTTTTTAAAGTATTTCCCTTTTGTCTTAGTATAATATTTTCTTATCTGGGATAAGTGCAGCTACCTAGGTTGGAAAATGCTGTAGTGCCAGGTTACACTGATGGTTTTCATGTGGAATGCCTGCCTGGGCTGTTTTCAGGACATTTGCATATGGGACATCTCTTCTTACATTTAAATCCAACTGCTCCCCAGTATGCTATCTCATTAATTGTACACTGAAAAAAGAGAAGAACACTATGACCTGTGTATGTGTAGTACTTAGTGAGAACCTAGGGAATTATTTAATGAATTAAATCACTTCGGATATTTCTTCTACATTCTTGAATAGCCCACCAGATCCCATATGCCTGTAGAAATTGCTATAGGGCTCAGGTGGTCCCTCATTAGATATAATGTCACTTAATTTCTTCTATCTTTATGCTGGAAGTAACTTCAAATAAAGCTTGACAGCATAATTCTCCGTGGCCATAATTAACAAATGAGGCAGAGGTGGGACAAGAAGCCACATGTGAGTGCAAAAGAGATCCGTGTTGGTGGCAGACATCACAGTGTTTACCCAGTGGCAGCAAGGTAGTGAACTCAGCTGTCACTGGCAGTATTCCCTGCAGGGACAAACGTAATATTAATTAAAATTCACTATGCGCAAAAGGGCCATTCCTAATGAACATGTACTGATGAGGTGTTTAGCTGTGTCTCTTGCATCTTCAGACACATTAGAAATAGCTTTCATGAAAGACTTCTATTCCCAGGAAGGGTTGTCAAATTTCCTGAAGGATTTCAGTAACTACCACTGATTTCTATGTGGGACCACACAGTGACAGGCAGAGCACACTGAAGTAGAAAGTGTATTAAAGTATTGTTATTTTGCAAGAGCGATTCAGCTTGAGTTTCTGAGTGGTGTTGTCAGTACTCGGGTGTCAAAATAGCTTCTCCCTTCTTTTCAGTGGGTCATGGGAGGTGGAAGAGATGGCCTCCAGGGGTCTTGTCCAACCTCACGCATTCTGTGAGTCTATGATAATTTCTGCATTTCTGTGAAGGAAAACTCATATGATAAATATGTATGAACAGAAATGAGTTAATTTCATATGAAATGTAATGTTGCCAAAGTCAATAGTAAGATTCCTTTTGCCTTCGAGGGAAACAAAATGACTTTTGTTTGTGGTGGAATGTGATTTTTTTGCACCGAAGCCATTATAGAATGTACAGGCAAACATTAACATACAATTGTAACAATAGTTTTTCATAACTCCACCCTGACATGTAATGAGAGCCATAAGAATGGTTTAACTTACGAATCTTCTGTAAATACTTGCTCTGGTTCACCACCAGGTCATATTGCAGCCAAAGAATCCTATTACATCTGTCTTTATCTTTTTTGCTATGGCTATGAAGCTGTCCTCAGAGCAAGACCAGACCCGAGTCTTGCACATTCTTGGACCCCACATTCCAGGGTGTGCCTGTTGTGTTTTCACAGCAGAGATCTTCAAGGCTGCTCAGCATAACCCTCCTGCAGAGCAGCCTAGAATAGTCACAGGATGCAGAGAGTCTATGCATATGAGAAGGCAAGAAATCTTCATTTGGCTTTTCCAGTGGCTAAAGGGGGCATACAAGAAAGCTGGAGAATGACTTTTTAAAGGGCCACAAAGTGATAGGGCAAAGGAGGGGAATGGCTTTAAAATGAGGGAGAGTAGGTTTAGTTTAGATATTTGGAAGAAATTCTTTACTGTGCTAGCGGTGGTGAGGCACTGGAAGAGGTTGCCCGGAGAACCCGGCCTAGCAGAAGCTCATGGCAGTGAGGTTGGAACTACACGGTCTTAAAAGTCCCATCCAACTCCAACGATTCTATGATTCTATGAATAGTAATTGGGCATATCAGCATATCAGCTGGTCTTATTTACATAACCAAATGGAGTTAGGCACTTGGCAGTGTATTCAGTGTATCCATGTAGCACCTGAGAGAGTCTGAAAATTCTGAGTACCCCAGTATTCCTGCTCCACCCTGCTGAGTGTGCTGTAAAAGTCTAGACACAAGGATATAACCTAAGCAGTGAAATGAGCTTGTTTATCACAGTTGTCAGTGTCTTAGGCAGAATTGTAGGTTTCAGCTTTGTGAAAATAGCGTGAGGCCTGACAGAAAACATTGTCGCTCTCAAAGAAGATATGCAAAGTCACTGTCAAATGGGGCGTTTTGATCACCTGCCTTTCTCACAGTGAGCGCTAGATGGCCATCTGGCCTTTTTCTTCTTGCCATGTTAAACCTTATTTACGATACAGCCCCTGTGGTGTTCTGAATGACTATAAGTAATATCACATTAGGAAATTATTCAGGAAAATTTAGCCCACTTTAGGCCGATTGCATCAGTGTAAGAAATACACAATTTTTATTGTACCTGATAACTACACCCTGTGGTCTATAAGAGATGTAGTGAAACTAATTTTAAAAAATATCTTTTTATGAAGAAAAGTAAATTCTCTGATAAAAATCCCTAAGTGACATTTTAAGGTACGTTCTGGTGTAACATAGCTTATTTCCATGAAGTAATACTGCTGCATGGTATGGGTGAATGTTCACAAATCTGTTTAGTGGCAATCTATAAATTAAGAGGCATTTCATATCTATCAGACTATAAGATAATCTTAATACTGTGGACAATTTGCACTCTTAAAGCATAGGAATCTTTGAGGAAAAAGTCATATTAAACAAAACTGTTCATTATTCTCACACATAATTCCAGGACGAGGTTTGCTTTATCATTTTATAATGCATATCTTCTTTATAACAACTGTAAATTCTTCAGATTTATTTGTAAAACTTGTATAATTGTAAAGGATTTGATGGAAATAATTATTTTTCTCACATTTATGTAGAAATAGTAAAATTTTCTTTCATTGAAAAGGCAATATGGTTCCTAAATTCCTAGTAACAAACAAGAACGCTAGTCCTTCTGTTTTCAACAGGGCCTTTGACTTCCACAGGTTTAATACATTTTTTACACATTATTTTCTTATCCCATGCTTTCACTATCTCTGATAGAAATAGTAGAAATTTTCCATCATCTGATTTTGGTTCATTTTACAGTAAGAGAAAACTTTTATGAAAATGGTAGATCCATTGCCCACTGAAATTAAATGCAGAAATGACTAAAAAGACCTTATATATAATTTGGAAATACCCAATAAGTTGTAAAATAACATCTGTCTCTAGAATTACGTATTGAAATTCTCTTTCTCTCTTACAATTAGACATTCCAACAAACAACAACATACTATTTATAGAAAACCTACTGTAGATTCTGCACAAGCTATTGAATTGCTTTGATATTACCTAGATCACTGCACAAACCAGGATTGTTTAATAATGAGAATTATTAAGTTCTCTGAAATTTTGTTAAAAATATTATCCTTGGTTACACAGAAGATGTGTACATGTTTTGTGACTTCTTTGGCTGCAAATTAGTTTAGATTGACTTTCATTGGCAAAGTAATGTAAATTCTGGCATTACTATGTGGGATTAAATATTCATTTCTTATTTAGGTTACTACTGGATACCTATATGAAATACCATCAAGATGTGAGATCTTTATGTTCTGTACAAAGATTTGAGACACATATTCTAAACAGTTTTCTGGATTTTAGGCAGATGGCTTGTCCTTCGTTTATGTTAGCCTTGAGTGGTGGATCTTTATTAGCCATAAATTTCTGGCACTCTTATAATGCAGCTGCTTCATGTTTAATATTTGGATGGCAGAATGCTCAATCGTATTGAAAGCCAAGGAATTGGATTTGAGTTTAATGCACTGCTTATTACTCTCAAAGAGCTATTTATTTCAAGGGGGATCAACTATGTATGAGGGCTCTTATATCAAACAGATGAGCAGTTCTTTGCTGTAGATAGGACAAATCCTTCTTTTAAAATCTTCAGGGCATATACAATGCAACCCCAGGTAGTTCCCATTACTTTCTAATGGGTAGGTCTGGACTCTTGTATTTGGCTTGTTCTCAAAATATGTTCAGCAGCTGTGAGTGGCTTTCAGTCAGATTCCAACACATTTCAGCAGGCAAACCTAACCTGATACTTTTTCTATGCTTATTCTACTTATAGCAAAAGCATGGCCTTCATGGCCTCCTGAAGTTCCTTCTGACCTGCATTATTCTCTGATTCAGGAATTTAATTTGTTTTCCTGAAAAACATTTTGAGGCTTTTTATGACTTCCTACCAGTTCCTACCTTTTTTAACAATGATTTTCTGCCTGTTCTGGGAGAAAGCTGAAGTAATGGTTTCTAGGCACCAGGCTCAATAACAAGTGCAATGTCATTTGCAGACACAAACTTGCAGGACACTGTAGGTAGATTATTGGTGAGTGAGAGGTAGTGACTCTCAAGCAAATCCAAATTTAGAAATTTGATTAAATATACAGATTTTCTACTGTTGGGTACCGTAAGTGGTGTAAGAGTTGTATGGAAGTTAAGGATGCTTGATAACATAGAAATAAGCTTAACTGTCAGGCATCCCTTCCTGCAAAACTTGACAATTAAATGTAACTAATGCAAGTGTGCTTGAATTTCTTTCAGTAGCTGTATTCAGTAAAAGTGGACTATGCTAGAACTTTACCAGAGCTCTGTTAGTAAATGATCTCTGATTGCTGTGTTAGGGCAACTGTTTCCATGGCTGGTTGCTTGAGAAGGAAGCTCTCTAACAAGCTGTGACAAGGCACTGTACTGTCAAACATAATGACTTCTAGAGGGTAGAATTAACTGCTTGCTTGCTTCCAACTTTTCCAACTGCATATTCTTTGAATAGCTTGCCAGAGAGATGAGTATTGTAAAGAAATTTGCCAAATCTTTCTTTCTGTTTCAAAGTTCTTAAGGACCCTTGGAAAGGCACTAGCATGTCCAGCAGCCTTTTATAGGGTAAGATCAGCAAGTCCTTGTTTTGTCTCCTCTACTGGAAAGGGGACTGAAAATATAAAGAATGTTTGACAGTTTGACATGTTTTAACAAGTTGTTTATAGACTTGACTTTGACAGGAATTATTTATTGGAACCTTCATGTTCCTGATATTTATAGGATTTGGATGTACTTGCAGTAGCTTCTGAATTTCTTGATTTGCAGAATCAATAGGTGGAAGGTTATGCTGACTTTGCAGAGTTGGTGACCTTTGTAATGTCTCGCTGCCATCTTTACTGAAAGTTCCTCTTTGGCTCAGAGTCCTCTTCCTGGTGATCTAAGGGAAAGAAACGAAGCCTAACACAAGCCTTTAGAAGAAATCAAAATATGTTTTTGGTGACATTTCTAAAATGTTCTCAATTTGCATTTTCCACTAACTTAGTAATCAGAGTGTAAACTGACAAAAATGATGGATTTTGGCGCTTTCTAGTAAATTACTGAATAGAGCCTTCTGGTAAACAGGTTGTCTATAGAGCAACACAACATAAAGTAAAATTGTAAAAAATTTTGAGATGCTAACCTAGAATTGTTCCTTGCTCGGCATCAAAATAACCAGTTTGGTTTTTTTTTCTGGAGAGACCTGTGAACACAGTTTTTCTTCAACATGGGTGATATCTCCATGTTTTGTGGGCATTTTCAAATCACTGACATTGTGGCAAGATGGTTTCATAAACGCACAGTGTTGTAGCCATTGATTCCATTTGGAATGTATTGCAGGTTTTCCCCTGCAATTACATTGCAGGTTTTCCCCTACAATTATATTTAATTCTATAAAATGGATTACTTGGGCAGATTTCTTGAGCTTGCAATTTACCTGTTTCACTATTCACGTAGCACTTGGCAGTAGTATTATGTATATGCTCATCTAGAAATGAAAGCCTTCTATCCCAATTTAGTTTTCTGAAACACTAGGAACTCATTGTTTTTGACTGACACCTTCCTTTTTTCTTTTTATTCCCATGATTTTTAGCATATCACCATATATTCCATATTCCATTTCAGGATGCATTGTGAGAGATTTATTTTCCTGTTTTAGGTGAAAGACTTTGAGAATGCTCCACTATTATTAATTATCTATACTATAGCCACATGATTGAAAAACTTGACACACAAAACATATTATAGGTATTCCTAGTCAACATTATACCATGTCATTAGCAACGATGCCAGGTGAAAATTCATAGCTGATATATAATTGATATATAAATAAACAAACATCATGGTATTAGTAAAGAGTTAGGGAAACTTCTTTCTGCTTAAAGAATGTCCAAACTTTCATGAAAATTAATATCATTCTTGACAGTCTGAGATGTTTGAGGTATAATTTGACTTGGTTTTCCCAGTTAAATACCCAGGTTTTATCAAACTAACTCTCAAACTAGTTCTGAGACCTCATTATGCTGTCTGCTTTGCTAAGTGTGTGCATTTGAATACCAGAAGTAAGTAAGATTTTTTGGCTGCGCTGTCCAAGACTCTCCCTGAGTCTATTCACACACTGAACACACACTGTTATACAAAGAAGTACCCTAGCAGAGCTGGCCAGACTTCTATTTGGTTTTAATTGCATGTTTCCAGATAGTTACTACAAACATTGAATGACAATATGCTGTAATTTTTTATTGTAAAATGCAATATACAATAAAAAAAAAATTTTTCTTCTGTGTATCGAGTTATATTTTGTCATGTCAGTGTGGAAAATCTCTACATTCACCTATGTTTCCCTGTTTAATATTTATTGTAAAAATTATTCAGTTTATTTTATAGTCTATTTCTGTTTGCAGTATTAATCTTGGAAAATATAGATGTTTACCTTGATATATTTTAGAGGTCATGATATTTGTCAGCCATAGGCATTTAAAAGCTTGAAATTCCAGCTTTTCTGAAGGTTAAAAGATCAACTTTTTAGCAGTGTCTGCAGCAAACTAAGGTCTAACAGACTGTAATCATATATCAATGTAAGCTCATACCTAGCCATTTCTAGCAGGAAGTATATAGATACAAAATAAGGAACAAAGCAGCACTGGAAAGGAATATTCATATCCAATCTACTCAAACATTTACAAGAAAATTTCCATCTTCCTCCTGTCAGGTGTAAATAACCCTGAGTTTTGGAGCATGATTTTTAATCTAAATAATTTTCTTGATCCACTTCACAAGGCAGCCTCATGAAGAATTCTGTGGGCATAACTGTTATGACACACTGAGACATAGGATAGGAAAAAGTAGTCAGAGACAAAGGGAATGGGCATGAGAGCTTTAAAGGTATCCATCTCCTCTAATAACACATACTGGAGTGCTTGAATATACTTCGTTCAAGGGCCTCATGAAATATTAATGGTATTATAGGTTAAGCTGCTTGTGGAGCAAATAACACTCTTTAAGAAAAAATGATTGTAGTAAGAACATGAGCAGCACTATCCTCAAGTCATGAGTACATAGACCATGATGTATCCTCTCTGAGACAAAACACTGATGCAGACTTTCTGCCACTGCTTGCAAGGCATGTGCTGTGTCAAAGCAGTTCTCCTACATTTGCATATGGGGTGTCTGTCACACACAGTGCTGAGCTGTCAGTTTCTCAACACGACCTTCATAGAACATGCAAGCTGTTTCAAGTGGCAATTTCCACTATATCTCTTAAGAATTGACATACAATCCCTCTACACTGCCCAAGAATAGAAAGTTTCCATATCATATAAGGTGCTATGACCAAGACTGAGAAACTCACGGACAACTGACAGGTGGAGGAAAAAGACCTTGTATCATACCCAGACCAACTTATCTTATTGACTCAATCCCACCATGATATTTTCTAGGAAATATGTTTTCTTAAGATTTCCTTCTTGTGAGACCCTCCACTAGACTTTTCTCTTATGACCTTCAGCGGTAAAGGAAACTGAATTAATTCTTTTTACTGAATTTATATTTATAAATTATTATTTATGTCAAATTAAAACTATTTATACAGGAATAGGCAAATTCTACCTTTTTTTTTCCCTATATCTTCAGATGCATGCATTCTTCCTTTGAAATCCCCAAAGTTTCAAAATTTCCTTATCCATCACTCACAGGATAAAACAGCCATGACTGAGCTACAGTGAAAACATCCCTCAGAGTAGGAGGAGAACTGGAGAAAAAGCACTGCAGCATCATCACACTATCTCTTGCCTTACAAGTTTTGACATTTCCTCCCCAATTATTTATTTTTATCATCTTTTACCTCTTGGAAACCATTTACAACTTAAACATCCCTGGGCCACCTAGTCATTCTGAAATATGTCCATCAAGCAATATACACTTTCTGCATATTCAAACTGTGTGTTGGTTTTAAATCTTGTTTATATTAATTGCTGATTATATGAATTTTTATGGATTATGTGTGTGGATCAAATTTATGGTAGTGCCAAATATAGGATCCTAGAAAATTCAGGCTGGAAGGAACCCCAAGAGAGCTCTAGTCATGCCTAGCTCAAAGTGGGTTCAGTTATAAGGCCAGATCATGGCTTTAACCATTCGGGTCTCGAAAACCCCCAGAGATGGACACTATAAAACCTAATGGGGCAACCTGTTTTATATCATGATGTCCACAAGCTGATGATTTTTTTTTCCTTTGGTCTTATATGTGGCTTTCTTGTTTCAGCTTGTGTCCATTATCTCTCATGTTCCAGTCCTTCACAGCTGCAAAGGGCATTGCTCCATATTCCTGTTGGAAGGATGCTATTAGGCCCACCTGAAGATAAAGTTCTCCTAGGATATTCTTCTCATCCCTCAACTATGCTGTATTCTCTTTCTGTCAAAGCAAGTCAAATTACAGGAAACCTCTGTCACGGGCAAATCTACCTGTGGCCCAGGAGAGGGAACTGAGTAAAAATAATAGGCCAGTGTGTCAGCTTTCCAGAGGGGGAAGGGCTAAATGCCTCAGGTAGAGACTGCAAGTCCTGTTGTGGAGAAGGAAGAGACGCCACAGAAAGTCATGGCTGTTCAGAACATTTCTGAAAATATCATAATCCTCATAAGAACAGGTTTGAAGAAAGGGAGCGAGAAACGTGCTGCAGAGGGAGATGATCTGCGGGGTTTTTTTTTGTTGTAACATTTGCTTTGCTGTCCCTCATGCATTAACTGTCGCAGAGAATGAGCATAGATCATCACACATTACTTACTGATGGGCCTATCCTTTGTGACAGTGCTCTGGTCTTTTTTGAAGCCTTTTATAATTTTGGGCTCCACAACATTTGTGGTATTTAGTACCATGATTTAATAGTTTTCTTTGTGAAAGCTCTTGTTTTGTATTTAAAATAATTTGTTTGCATGCTGCTTCCTCTTTGCCTGTAAAAGTTTTAGTCATCATTCATTTTAATGATGCTCTGTTACAGCCCTCCTTAACTGTCTTTTCCCAGTTGAAGAGTCCTAGTTTACATAATTTCTCTTCAGCTGGTCGATAATTCTGATTATATTTTCTTTCTAGTTTTTCTAGTACTGCTGGAACCTGTTCACAGTGGACATACTATTCAAGATGTTACACCAATGCAGACTTGAACAGTGATATAAGAATATTCATTATTATACTTCCATTTTTAAAGGTTGATGAAGAGCTCAATTACACATCTTTTTTGATAAGCGAACCTTAAAACTCTCATCGTCTGGAAAATGCTATTTTCCCATTTCATTCGTGTTTCAGGTCTATTCCTTTGCAAACTGCCTTGATTAGTTCTATTATCTATGCTGAAATGAATGTTTTTGTGTGTCTTCCAAAACTCACTTTCAGTTTCATAATCCAAGCTCCTTAGGCGTGATGGATGATTCCATAAGAAATTAACAATCTCATTATTTCAAAACCTTCTTTTAAATTATTTCTACTTAAGCTATTGTAGAACATCAACAGGACAGGTTTTTGTCTTTAGATTCCTTTTGTCTTAGCCAAAATGAATCTCAAGCAAATTCAGTGGTTTTATTCATACTGCAAACAAAACCGTCTTTTGGTAGTTTAACTATTTTATTCCAGAAAAGATTCTTTAGGCTCAATATGAAGGCCCTCTAGCTCTGAGCCATGCTGCTCCCAGGCAAACGAATCTTCCCTAGAAGCCCAGCCTTCAGTGATCTATGGCAGTTTTTAGACAGATGAGCCTCTCAAACATTGAAACGTTACAGTTGAACCTCACCTACATAGCTTGCAAAATCTGACACTCTCAGGCATGGGGCTGTTTCAAGCAGAAGTTCCATTACCCTCAAGATCTAAAAATAAACACAATCTGGACAACTGCCATTGCATCTAATCCAACTCTGAGATAGCAAACTCTTGAGCTCCAGAGGACTCTGGGGCAGGTAATGAGCCCCACAACCTTCTCACACAAATACTGATCCAGAAAAACAGTTTTGGCCTTGCACTCATTCAAAACTGCTGCATTTGCTCTGTGGCTGTTTTAATTAATGCTCTTACTGGATTTTATCATGTGAAATGACAAGCAGAATTTAATTTGTTTTGTCTAAAAACTGAAGGTATTAACGCTTTTTTTTAAATCTTTTTTTTTTTTTAGAAAGAATAAATCTTGTTTAATCTAGTAGAGTTTGAAAAAAAATTCAACTATGTCATCTGATCGTTTATTATTTTGGGAAGGTTTAGATACAATTTGCACAGTTGACCAGCTAGATCTGAATAGTTTTACCTAGAGATTTGCAATTACTCAGCAGAATATCTACTTTGGAGCAGCAAGAATTATTAAAATGTCCAGTAAAACAAAGGGTCCCATTCCTTCAAGGACAGAGAAAAAAAGACACTTAAACTTAGACATGACCCACTTCCACCTAACTAATAAAACTAAATACAAATAAAAATGGAGTTAAAAATAAGGATATGAATATATAAGAGAAGGAAATTAATGAAATGCATTTTAAAAATTTCTAGCACTATGAGAGTAGACAAAGAAAAACATCAGGAGCTAATCTCCACAACTTTTTAAAAAGTCCTCAAGACGTTAAGAAAGTGTACTCAGTGTTACAACTCCTGGTTTCTTTTTTCATAGTGTAACTGACCTATGGGAAATTCCCAGGGGATGAAAAAGGTTCTGCTGCACTTGTTGTTTCTTTTGTAATCAGGAAAAGAAGCATTATAAAATGCCATAACTCTGGGCTCAGAAGCTTACTGCTCTAATTAAAAAGTGAATGTTCTCAATGTTTTGCCAAATAAAGCTCTTTTATAACAAATAACCTTTTGATGGGGAAACCACACTGTTTGGACACCGAAAGGTAATTTTAAGGCTTATCTTGAGTGTGTGCCATGGTAAATACGGTCTAGAGCTTCTTGCCTTTCCTCTCTTTACTGAGGAATCAGACAGATTTCAGCAAATAGCTTGTACAAATATTCTACTGTAAATGTGACTGAAGTTTGGGGTGACAAATTCTCTTCTAATGACATTTTTTGAAGGATTACACTCACTCTTACATTAGGGAAATTGTTCTATAGGACAATGTTGTGGCACATTTTCTAATATGAATATAAATTTGCACTGCTTTTGTTTAACTGCCACAGAAAACCTCCTTTTGGTCTGACTTTTTTTTGGCCTTACTCTAATATGTTTTCTGCTTAATTTCTTTTTTTCAAGTTTGAGGTTATTCAGACAAGTTTCATTTGAACTGAGCAGCTCAGAAAACTCAGTAACTGTAAGGGAATTAAAAGCAAACAAAATGTAGATTTTGATAGCTATGGGCTCAGTCCCAGTCTTACTGATGTTAATTTAACAGTCTTTTAAGTAAGCAGTGTCAGTCCATAAACAGAGTACCCACAGGCAACACAGTAGTGGTGACAGAAGCCATCCTAGCTTGCAAACTTTGGTAAGGGGAAAGTGGAGGTGAGAGGGGGAGAGGGAGAGATGGCTTTCCTCTGCAGTTCTGCACTCCTTTCCATCAGCTTTGGAGTATGTGTTTAAGGTATGGTCATTCAAATCTAATGCCATGTGAGTTACAATGTAATATGGAGCTCTCTCTTGATTTTTTTTTGTTTGCATCTTCAGATTCCTTAGTTTGATTTGGTTCAGTCCTGAACACTGAAGTTCCATTAGTAAATAAGCTGAATACAAAGCTGTCTTTACAAATTGCAGGATCTCCTTGTGGTCACTGGAAGGCAGGAACTGACATTACATTTTGAGAAGCACTCAGTAGCTTGCAGATTTTCCTTTGGAGTTAGTAAAAGTGAAGAGCAGCTGGGCAATGACAACACACCACCAACACCCACCAGGTAACCCCAGTTCATGGTATTGTCACCCACCCAAGATCTTTATCACCTTCAGTAGGGCTTTTTCCTTTTGTCAAGGGAGATATCTGTGGTCCTTGCAAGCATGTACTGTTATTCCCAGAAACCTGAAAGCAGTAGACAGCATGTTGATTTGTCAACCTGAGATATACACAGTAAAAGTTAAGAAGTTGAGGTAGCAAATATTTTGATATCTACACATCCTTATATGCTATTGTATTTCACAGGATATATTAAACCTCTAATGTCTTATTACCATGACAAGAATTGCAAACAGTACAGAACTGCAGGTAATCCATTTTTGTGACAAGTTTTCAGTGTGAATGAGGAATAGCAAGCATAAGCCATTCTCATTACTGTATTCTCGTTGTCCTCCATAGATGTCACACCCAGGGCAATCTGTTCAGTTATTTTTTAAAAGAATTATATTTCATTTCATTAGATGTTCTTGAGCAGACCAGTTATCTGTGCTAGCCACTTCCAAAAACAAATGTAAATTATCCTTGCTCAGACAGTTCAAGAAATGCATGTCCACCATGAATAATAGTTAGGAGAATTTATGAAATATCTCAATGCTTTAGAAAAATTAAAGCCATTCTGCAGATTCTGGTTGTACAGATTCTATTTTGATGTGCATGCAAATTAGTGTACAGTAGGGCAGTTATAATGCATGTTTTTTTAATGAACCACTGAATATACATATGAACCATAATTAGAGCTCTTGGGAACAGCATTACCTAAATCTAATTTGCTGACACGCTGTCGTAAGGTCAAGCAAGTCTTTAAAGAAAAGAACTCTAGTAACCTGAGATCAGAGACTTCCAGATTTTTCTTCAGCATTTCACCACTGCTTATTCATGCACATATTAGTGGAAAAACTAACCCTTTTTGATAATTCACAAGGCTCTAAGCCCTGCTGTTACCATCCTCTGATGCTATTAAGTACTACATTATAAATTAATACTAATTTCTTATACTATAACT